>JAQIWG010007675.1:0-12107 GCA_034695025.1 Chamaedrilus cognettii | reverse complement strand
CCCTTATTCAAAAGCTTGACAAACAAAGCATGGTGATTAATTCGATCAAAAGCCTTAGAAATGTCTAAGCAGCACATGTTGACTGTAGAGCTATTTTCAACAAAAAAGTCGACAACATTACGAACCGTAAAGATGGCGCTAGTGCAACCAGCCGTACTCTTGTGGCGAAATTGTCTCAGACGTTTCAAAAAACCTATTATACAGCATCATCACACAATGTTCAAAAATCATTGAAATCACAGGACTAAGCGTTTTTCCTCGGAATTGATCTACGCTCATAATGCCCTTCTTACCGGATTTCTTTGGAATCGGAATAAGAAGACTACGACCGAAACCTCTCGGAACATATTCACATTGCAACATCAGATAAAATAATCTGGCCAGTATCATATGTACGCTTTGATGAGCATAAATTAAGTGCTCTACCTGCAAGTTATCCAATCCCGCAGCTTTTCTAACTTTAAGCTTTGCAATACAGATACTAATTAATTCAGAATTGAAGCTCTCAGAATTAATGTCCTTTATATACTGTCTTTCGGAGTAGGATGCCAACTTAACCCCAAAAGCTTAATTCATTTTCAAATCGTTTTCTTTGGAATTGACCGCACAGACCGAAGCAAAAAAATTCTTAAATTTTTCACAAACTTGTGAATCATCATAGCAGCCGTCAATACACGGTAGCACATTACTAGTCGAACAGACTTTGTGCTTCTAAGTATTCCAGAAAGCATTTGAGTTTTTACTCATTAAAAGTTCGTGTAGTTCATTAGCCACAGAGGCCTTTGAATTAACTTTTCTCTATTTAATAAGTGCCCTATAGGCAAACTTGTCTTGAGTTCTTTTAAGAAAAATATTTTCACTTCTAGGTGTACCAGCATCCACCCACAAATTATGGGAAAGCATGGCAGCATGTTTAAATTCATCCAAAGCTTCGTCCCACCAAAACTTAAGAGCATTACATTTAGTTTTAGAAATGAACCGGACAGCAGCTTTATGGAGCGCAGCTATAATGCGCTTGTACCAGTCCACTATCTGGGCTGCACTGACACTGGGGTTGACCCCGCCCCACGAGTAGCCGTTATTATTAGCTTGATCAATCGACACAGCGAGGTTCAGTTCAGTGAGTACAGGCTGCAACAAGAGACCGGTGTACACGTGGTACCCATTAGTATTACCGTAATGAAATCTTAGGCGCTGCACTTCGCCCGTAGCAGTAGCAGGCGGCTCATTGAGACGAGCAGCCTGCGCTGCTACAGAGACAGTCACGTGACCATGCAAGCAATTATTAAGCCTTAAAGCCAAAGAGTCGTTAAACGGGAGTAAGAGTCCAAGTTTTTGGCCTTCGTGATCTAAAAAATTATTGTTGGCATCTACAATCGTATAGTGTTCAATTTGCGCACCTGAATTTTTAAAAAACAAATAAAGTCAATTGTGCTGAAACAATTACGCTTTTCATTGCCAAAAGTGGGGCAAGGCACGTTATATTTGTCGACAGGTTGCTGAAAGCATAATTTGTAACTGGATAAAAAGTTCTTAATAAGCACAGCAGTTTTTCGATTGTGCGTCAAATCGGTATTTAGATCACCGCCAAAACATATGTAGTCCTATCTTTCATCGTCAATTACACGAGAGGCTTCAGATAGAATATACAATATCAGATCGTAGGCCTCAACAGAGCCATCGTCACATGGAAGATAAACATTTATAAATAAGGAGTTGCAAATAGAAACAGCGACAATGCGCTCAGCAATCAGCTTACAACTAGCATCAGCACAGAGAGTCTTTCGAATCAATGACGTCACACCTCCATACGGCCTACCATAAAGAATGCCACTTGCTGTGGTTTTCGTCATGGCGGACTGACCAAATCCAGAATAGCAGTAATTAGAATTATTAATTTTAGCAATATTATCAGAATTCAGCCCGTGGTGCTCCTGGATATAAATAACATCGTACTCAAGAGATGCGCAAGCATCAGTTAGAAGGGATTCCCCCTGACAGAATCCGTGCATATTGAGAGACAGCAGGGATAAAGTAGAGGAGCTATTCATGATTGGGTCCCATGCGATCAACATCGCTGGCCTCACAAAACCAAGACGAATGCTCCCCTGTACTCTCTGACATCCCTAAGCCAACAGCGCCCACGTCGACTTCAGCAGCCTTACTCGCGTCAGCATTAGCAGGCGTGAAGTCCTCATCAGCGTCATACGACGACAGACACGGAGGCTCTACGCTCGATCAGACGCACACGACTGCGCTCAGTGACATCAGCAGGATTCGCAGCCTTGCGCTTGCACGAGAGCGACGCCGACGCAGTAGGCTCGGACATAGTGGGCGTAGAGGCAGTAGGCGCGGTCGCAGTGGACACTGACGCAACAGGCGCGGAGAGAGTAGGCTCAGGCGCCCCTCCACAGACAGCAGCGGGAGGTGCCACAGACGTTGCGCTCGACAGCACGTTGGCTCTCGCATCCGTGGAAGGCAGAGGGTCCACCACGCTGACCCCAGACAACTCTTCCCTCCTCAGATCTCCCCGAGTGTCTCTTGTCGACCCCGAGATCCCCGCATCCAGCTGCGGACGACCGCCCACCGTAGCGCTATTCCCGGGCCTTTTCTTGAAGATCCATGCTCGCACACCAACAAACATTGGGAGGAGCTCAAAATTCAGGAGCTCATCCTGGTCCGCCGTCGGAATACAGATACGGAAGGAGGTCGTTGAATCACGCCACTTATTAGCGACCCTGGCCTCAGATATACATGTAGACAGTACTCGTGCTTTCCTCTTGTTTGTCAGACAGGCTTCCATGGCCTCACAGGTAGTATTTCTCTCCACATTGTAGATGCAAAAAACCGATTGATGGAAAGACATTTTCTTGGCAGCTTTGACCCTCCCGTAGCTCTCAGTGTTGGCTGCCCCGATCACACGCACGGTCGCAGGCCTACGCGTCGAGGTCGCGCCCGTAGGCCTGCCCCAAGCAGATAGTTGTTGCTGCGTGGACGGCTGCGCGCAGCAACGGAACTGTACGTACGACTGGCTGCGGACCCGCTCAGTTCATGCTATATCGTACCACTTCTGTAACACTCTTGCGGTTTCCTTATCTAAAATGATGGCTACTCCTCTCTGACTTTCTTCCCCGCCAGAATAGTACACTCTATAACCATCGCTATCAAATTCCCCCCCATCCTTCCACCAGACCTCACACAGACCCAATACGTTTATGCATTCCTCTCCATCTCACGCTTTACATCCTCTAGCTTCCCTCTTCTCAACATGGTTCGCACGTTCCATGTGCCTATTCTTATGGCACTGCAAGGATTTCGCTGTAGAACGGTCCGGGGGTCCTTGTTGTCCCCCGTGCCGTCATGCACTGGGGACAATCATAGCTATAGAACATTATTACTGCACGGTCTGACTTGAACGCTTTGAGATATCAAGCGGTCCTCAAAATTCATTAGCCTATATTGTTCAGTTTGGTATAGCGTTTTCATAGACTAAATTTGATAATAAATTATTTTGTCTAAATTTGATTTAAGGGCTTTTGCCCAATGAATTCCCTCCCCTTAACTTAATCTTAACTCATGATATACTTATGGCTTAGTTTTTGGTATTATACTTTAAACTTCAACGCTGTGTCTGTTTTTCTAAGATAAATTGAGCTGGGAAAGTGTGAGGTCGGACCCTGCTTTGATGACCAGAGCATTTCTGAGTCGCCTGGCTGGGCCCGAGCTTACACTTACTTACATGTGCGTGATTCAGGGTTCTATCAAAGCAGTTTATTGCCGGATTCTAACGATCAGATGACGGCCTACTGTAAAAAAAGAGCTCCTCTTTTATTTCAAGTAACACAGACGTGTATAGTTCCGATAGTGACCCTGGGCACGGTGGCTCTACGTGCCGCTGAGTTCCAGGCTGCTCAAGGTCGCTTGGATTAAGTTGTTGTTGTAGCGGTGGGGTGCTCTGAGCTCTGTGTACGCTAAGTACAAGGTTACTCAAAGTGGTTAGTGTTAGGTTGCGTTGTAGCGGCGGGGTGCTCTGTTGTAACGGCGAGGTGCCCTGTTGTAGCGGCGGGGTGCCCTGTTGCAGCGGTGGGGTGCCCGGAGCTGTATGTGCCGCCCAGTGCCGTGCTGCTCAAGATGGGCGACAACGTGATGGTGCGCTGCAACGACTCTATGGAGAGCACGACGTGGTACCTGACCTGTCAGCGCAACCACTGGATCGGCGACCTCGGCAACTGCACGCGCCGTCAGTACATGCCCTCGGTGCACCTGCACTCGCACTGAGTGCAACTGCACCTGCCGTCAGTACATGCACCCTCATCACAGAGTGGACTTGCGGGTTGTGGCCGAGTGGTCTAAGTCTCGGAGCTCGGATTACGGGTCGACAGCGCGTCGGTTCGAAACCCGGCCGCGACAAAAGATTTTGAGTCACTTCGTGTGCCCTTGGCAAAGGTGGTTTAAATTCGCCAGCCCTGCAAATAATCATCAATTAGGGCGGAGTGCAGCAGTGAAGTTGAAGTGAGTGCATCTGCATCGAGCGCACCTGCACCCGTACTCGGTGCATCTGCAGTTCTGCACACGCACTGAGTTTACCTGCACTCGCACCGAGTGCGCCCTCACCCGAACTGAGTGAACTTTTACTCGCGCTGAGTGCACCTGCACTCGCACTGAATGCACCCGCACTCGGGCTGAGTGCACCCGCATTCAGGCTGACTGCATCTGCACTCGCTCTGATTGCCCCCGCAGGGAATGTCCCTCGCATGCCGTGAGAGCTTGAATGAAGATTCCAGACTTCAGATTCCAGATTCCAGAGAGAAACTGCGCCTGCACTTAATGTAACTGCACTCGCCGTGAGTGCACTTGCACTGAGTGCACCTGCACTGAGTGTACCTGCACAGAGTGCACCTGCACTGAGTACACCTGCACTGAGTGCGCCTGCATTGAGTGCATCTGCACTATGTGCACCTGCACTGAGTTATCATAATGCATGCCGATAGTTAACTAAGTCAATGCTTAGACGGTCTATTGATACGAATCTACCAGTTATCGTGTCTTTATGCCGCTTTGATGAACTGAAAATTTTTTGCTTAAAGTTTGCAAGGTCGTCCTGTTAACGATTTCTGAGATCCAACATCTTAAATTTGGTTGTTGACTTTTCAGGGAGTCAGTCGTTGAAGAACGAGGAGATGAAAACTGTCGACATCTTCTCTGCGAACGGTCTGTAGGCAGTTTGCACCCAGAGCTCCTTCTCCAATTGACTCTACCTACACTGTAGGCCGGAATGTGGACAAACAGCAACCAATGAAAAAGTGCTAATCAATGTTGCTTCGTTGTCATGGAAACTATAGGCCGTTGGAACCAGCATATAGGCCTAATATTATTAACGTAGATTCATTTTTTCAATTGGCTTACAAGTACATTGTACATTGTACTTGCACACTCTACGAGTTCAACACACGCCTACAATTCAACAGCATGCTGCAGTATCATTCAGCACGCTTCATCACGCTGCTGTGCAATTTAGCGCGCTCCAGCATGCTGCAGTGCACTTTGGCGTCGATTGCGTCGTGCAGTGCACCTTAGCACGCTCTAACTCACCGCAGTGCAGTGTGTTTGAGCGTGCTAAGGTGCATTGCAGCAAGCTTGAGCGAGCATGCTGAATGATACTGCAGCATGGTGGAGCCTGTTGGAGTGCATTGAAGCATGTTGGAGCATGCTGAAGTGTACATGCTGCGCTGGACTGCAGCATGCTGAAGCGTTCGTTGCGTACTGAAGTATGCTGCATGTGCTCATATGCTAAGCAAGCTACAAATAGGGATGCGGGTGAGCTCTGCTTGCAGGCGTCGTGCTCGCCGTTCTCATTGGCGTCGTGCTCGGCATGTTCATCGGCATGAGCATGCTCCTGCTCATCCTCTGCTCCAGGGCGAGGTGAGCCTGCTGCTGGTCTTGTTTGCCCAAGAGGAAGAAAGTTTGTTCTCAAAAATTGCTCAAACTCAATTTTTCTTCAATATTAAGGAAGTTCCTCAAATTCGACGATGCTCAGTTAAATTGTTTCATGTTTAAGTTGCACACCGCCTCAAAAGCGTTTGCCTCCTCAATGCCAGGGGTATTGGGCCCAGACCAAGATACATCAACATGATGATCACAACATGAGCATGTTTCAGATCGAAGAGCATCAAGAAGCGCCGGCCTGGTTCCGCACTCACATCCATCACGAACAAAAACTACTGCCACGCCTACCAGCCCAGCTACTCGACCGGGGGCAGGGGGCGGCGGGGCGTGGGCACGCGGGAGCACGCCCGAGCCGAGGCCGAGGGGGCAGAGATGGGCGCCCTGCGTTGCTCCGCCCTGCTCCTGGGCGGCGAGCGGGGGGGCGGGTCTGATCTGACGGAGAAGCTGTACGAGTTTGGCGCGATCGGCGACTTTGGTCCATATTGCTACGCGAGCACCGCCCCTCCGACTGAGAGCGAGGACTGTGTCGCCTCCTGCAGGACTGACTGCAGCGCACTCTGTGCTGCTAGTTGCAACGCCGCCCCCAATAGCGCTGACTGCAGGAGGTCTGTCGCTGGCGCTGACTGCTGCCCTCTCGCGACCGAGCACAAAGTTGACTGCAGAGCGCAGGCAAGTGGAAACCGTCCCGCGGCGGCTTCAAAGAATGACACCGGGGCGCCGAACCGATTCTCGGGGGCGTCAAGTAAATTTTCGGGGGCGTCGATCCAATTCCCAGAGGCATCGAATCAATGCCCAGGGGCGTCGAAACAATTCCCAGAGGCGTCGAATCTATTCCAGGGAGCGTCGAACCAATTCCCCGGGGCGTCCCGGGAATCCCCGGGGCCGATGAGGGAGTGCGTGGCGGGGGGACAGATTGCAGATGGGGACTGGACAGTGAACGGCAGGTTTCGGCTGAGGAGCTGGGGGTCATGGGACGGAGGGGGCGATGGGGTAGGGTGTTGCAAGAGGGAGCCGCCCTGTCTGCTCTGCGTGCGTGAACAGTGTCAGTGTGCGGCTGGGCCGTCGGCCAAAACTGACAGCTCGCTCTAGCAATGGGATCAAACATCGACACATGGCCCAAGCGTGAAGTTGAGAACCAAAAACTCTACAGTAACTCATTCTTATTTAATTTATGCATTGCCTATCATAGACTTTCTCAATCTGTGTTTTACAAAACACAGGTCTTGTATTCCTCAGCGAGTAGCCAAGTGACAACCAGGCCACGGATTGGCAGGCAAGCCAGCCAAGCCGTAGCCAAGTAGAAGTCAACCAGCAGACGAAAATTTAAAATGTCGACTTACAAATTTGTTATAATAACTTGACTCAGCTAGAAAAAGGTGTTAGAAGAACAAACGCACCATGAAATGATCTATTTCTAATGAAAATCCACTGAATGGTCTTCTTCGGAACGTTTGAGTATTACTCGTCATCAATCTCACTGCGCGTGTGGCACGCTTGACGTCACCTAGTGTTCCCCAATCTTCTTCGCAAAATTAGCATCTCTTTTAGCGATGCATATTTTTCATGCAGATTTGCATGCATGAGAAGTTTGTAACTAAACTACAAGCGCTGAAGTGACGTCACAGTTGCATTGACTGCCGCGCCGCGCGTCGGCTCATAGCAGTAGGCTGCAGTCAATTGCATTGTGATGTTAGCTCGCTGTTTGTATTTTCATTACGTACTTTTGATGCATGCAAATGTGCATGCAGAAAATGGATGGTTGAAGGAAACGCTTAAGGCTTCGTGTTCCTCATAATAGAAGAGGTTAAAAATCCCCGGTCTACGATCATGGTCGATGAAGTCCGCTAGAATATTCTACTAGATGCACTTGTGCAATGATGCTCGTGTTTATCGCTTTGATCAGAGATTATTCACTATTATTCAACAAGTTTCCCGAGCGTTAAGTTTCTGCTAGAATACGTCATGATCGACTTAAGTCCGACTTTACTATTGTTCTTCAGCTAAGGAACCTTCGACCGCCTGGGTCGAAAATGAGAATTGAACCATAACTGCTCTTCGTTCAAGCGTTTAATTTAGACTCATGTTGATGTAAATTGAATTGAACTATGACGCTATAAATTAACAGGATGCAATCAATATGCATCTAAACCCTTGAATATTTAATTGTAAGTAACAAATTTATGGTGCCAGACAACTCATTATTTTGGTTGGCGTTAGATTGGTTTGGCTATCGAAGGCTGTTCTACATGCGCCCGGGGTGAAATAATAATAATAATAATAATCATGAGTTTACAGTCCGTTTCGGCGTCCAGGGACGACATCGGGGACTTCCTTTAGCCATAGGTAGGCCTCAGTTGGTAATTGGTGAAAACCCAGACCGAAGGGGAAGGAGCAACAATGTCGAAAAACAGGTCATTCCATGTGTCCGTCAGGAGAATAGAATACCTATGGTGGGAAGATAGCCCGTGTCTTTAAATCGGAGAGGAACAGCGGCAGATAGGGGGAGATTCGGAGTGGAAGTGGAAGGGAGTTCCAAACAGTACGTGAAGTAAAGAAAAAGGAGCGTCGGCCATTGGCCGAACGAATATCAGGTACGGTGAGGAGGTGTTTGTCAAGGGATCTTAAGTTTCTAGTCAGAATATATGAAGTGATGAGGTCGGACAGGTATGAAGGCTGATGATTTTGAAGAGTTTCGTATGTGATTGAAGCAGATGCGTTGAGGAATGGGAAGCCAATGTAGTTTTTTGAGGGTGGGAGTAATGTGATGGTGTCATCATCTCTGACAGTGGCGCCCCTCTCTATAAATTTTCTCAGAGAAACACCACAGCGGGGGTGGTAGAGACGGAGGTGTTTTCCACAGATTTACTTTGTCAAAATAACGACTTTTATCAGAAGGTGGTTAAATTTTTGACCCTCATTCGCCGCCTTCCCTCACCCTCAACTTGCAATATCAAAAAATCTGAGCTCTCAAAATTACTATGTAAAAATCTAACTGTTTTATGCCTGTTGGCGCCCCCCGTCTCCATCTGGCGCCCGGGACGGCCGCCCTGTTGGCCCTCGCTACGCTACTGGTCGATTGATCTACGTTAACCATTCAGAATATTTTTACATCAAACCAAACTTACTATATTTTTATAACAAACGCAAGTTGCGAGTCAAGATTCAGATTCAACCAGCGTTTAATGTTAACACGCTCAATCGTAACAAGCAAGTCCGGATATGAACGCAACGCTCTGCACCAACAAGCCGCGTGTGATGAGACAACGCACTGCAGACAGATGGTTGTGTACACATGCATCATTCACGCGTGTGTACTATAGCAGTGTCAATCACACAACAACAAAACTAGCAGCCACTAGCATTCACGAACTTGTCTTAATTACTGAAACCATAACGGTATACTACCGGTATTCATTTACTGTAAAACATAAATTTTCGCGTGCATTTAATTTTGGCGAATTTCGCGAATCGGCAAAACACGCGAAAATTACAGGCGCCAAAATAAAGCTGCAGGAGCTTTATATCAAAGATATTTATATCACAAAACGTTTTTGAAGCAGTCTTCAAACTCGACGAAAATTAAATTCAACTAAATTTCTGAGATGCAAAACCGCCAAAATAACATGCAGCAAAAATTCCATGTTTTACAGTCTTTGATAGTGCTAATTGGCAACTGATGGCATTCTTTGGCTTCCCAATGTCTTAATCAGCAACTCACTGCCAAGCATTCATTTGCTTCATGACGTCATACATACACACAGACTATGCGTTACTCTGACGTTATCAAGTCAATAAATGGTTGGCCGTTATACTACATAACGTTGACGCTGTTGCATCACGCGACGTAAACCTAGTACACGTAGCAGTTCAGGTCACACGGTCTGTTACGAACTAGCAGGTTATGCTATAGACAGCAGCACAAGAGGATAAATGCATACCCCACAAAACTACAACACAAATCAATCAAGCATTGAAAAGGACAATCCAAACTTTGTAACTTCATAGGCCTCATCATAAACATTTCTTTTGAAACCTTCTTTAAAGATTTGAAAAGAATTCCCCTATCGACAGCACAGGGCAATTCTTTTAAAACCTTCGACAGAAAACCTTGCAAGGTACGTAGATTAAAAACCACTAAGAAATCATCAAACTGTTTGAGCACAGTAGGAGCGCAGTCTATACTTAGTAGTTCCAAGTTTACCTAAACCAACTAGGCTATCCAAAAACTACAACGACGCTGAAAAGAGGCCACACTTACTGCTGGTTTGCTCGACCTCGATTTAAGTTCCATTTAATTTTGTGATCAAAACTAATCAATCAAATCATTCGATACAATTCTCTCATAGATTTTCATCGGTTAAATCAACTACAAAATTAAATCGCACTTAAATCGCACTTAATCGCACTTAAATCAAGGTCGAGCAACTAGAAGTCAGGGCTAGAGGGTTTGCTGAGTCGATATGGAACAGCAACTTCAAAACATTTCCATCTATTCATATCCACAATGATATTAGATCACATGCAATTTTTGATTGAGGTTCAGTTTGCACAGCAAAGATGTCAGAAACGTTTTGGATATTGTTTTCAAAAACGGATAGGGTCTCCACTAGCCTCAAAGACGGTGGCGAATTCTAGAGTTTTCTTTGTGGAAAAAGTCGTGTGAACCGTTTAAGTTCACACGATTTTTTGATGCTACTGACCTACCTAGTTGCTAAAGCTAAAAGCACTCAATGTTTGAGAAAAACGATGCGACTGAAGATTAAAACAAAAAAGGAACAAGATTAACAAAAAAGGTAAGGGTGCGGCTCAATGCGATTCAATGCCAAGAACATTTGTAACATTGGCGTTCTACCTGGAAGTCAAATGACGCCAGGCATCACCAATTTATTCATTCCCCAACCCCCCTCCTCTAGGGTCACGAGTTCTCAAGGGAGAAAAAAGTCATCATGACGCCAAGAAATTCTGGCATCCCCGTGGCGTCCCCATTAAAAATTCCTGCACCCGCCCCAGACTAATAAAAGGGTTTACTATTACACAATGCAGCCCATGCAGCAGTGACAATAGTCACAAATCCAGGATTGATGATCAGAGCTCAGAAAGCTTGTCTAACCATGAAGCCTCTAGCTAACGGCTCCAACACTAACGTCTACGTACTAATCTCAATCTTGTTTGCACCTTCACTTCCACTCATAATTCACTCGCGCTACCGGTTTGAGCAAATAATAATAATAATGATGGAATTAAAGACCGTTTCGGCATCAAATGATATCTAAGGAAGTGACGACACGACACATTCATGCCTAACATGACGTCACTCACTAGATTTGCAAAGAAAATACAATTTTGGCATAAATTATGATAAAGACTGGGGGGATAAAGTGCTTATTCGCTACTCCGACCGAGATGCATACTCAAATCATACCCCAAAATGACGACAAACGCATACGGCTTGAACAAACGACTGAGCACACGGCTTAGAGTCTATCTTTGATTCATAACAAGTCTTATGCCTGACCGAGCTTCTCACGACCAAGTCTTTGAAACCAAAACGTTTAACAAATTTTAAAGCAAAAGCACCGATGAAATTCAATCTTTAAATTAAATAACATAAATAATATTGCTCTTGACCATTTTCCATATCTGACTACATTCACAAGATAGACAATAGTAAACAAAACTAATCAATTAACTAATTAGATAGTCAATCAGAGGGCAGATTTTGAGAAAAACATTCGCAACGAATCCATTACATGTATGCGCTCAAAAGCAAGGGCAATACTCACAAGGAACACCTTAAGACAAGAATGAAGAGAGCAAACGTTTGAGACAAGAGACCGTGCGCTACGCGCAGACGCAGTGCACGCTGTGCGCTACGCACAGACGCAGTGCATGCAGTGCGCTATGCACAAACACGATACCGTGCATGCACATCCGTGCTACACATACACGCGTTGCATCACTGTCACACAGCCAACAGCATCAAAACCTTATTAATGACTAACTCCGATGATAACAATAACATAATGCTAGCAGATAATTGCAACAAAGAATAAAAGTGGGCAAGGCAGATAAGCATAACCAGGTTAGTACAGATAAGCATAACCAGGGTAGTACAGATAAGCATAACCAGGGTAGTACAGATAAGCATAACCAGGGTAGTA
>JAQIWG010007674.1:0-12107 GCA_034695025.1 Chamaedrilus cognettii | reverse complement strand
AGAGCCTTCACGTATCACACAACCCCGCGCGTACGAATCCACCCCTAGGATAAGATGTCACCTTTTTTCATTATAATTAACTGGTTAGCTTTAGTTATATAATAGTTTGAGATTTAATAGGGCATATAGGATGGAATTGTTTATAGCATTATGCTACGGATTTAGCTACAGATAGGCTAATGCTACCCTAATTATTAGCCTACCACAATGCAATTTAAACTATCGAACGAAAATTCAATAGTTTAATCTTGAATTGACAGACTGTGAAAACCAAAAATTAATTTAGGGTACAAGTGATTTCTTATGACGTATATGTGTTTAGCAATATATACATAATATGTAGTGAACTAGTGATACACGTATGTGCATACAGAGGCCTATCACATGCAACATATATTTCTTAATTAAACATAATATTTATTTCATTTCAAACTTTAACTAAACTCTAACTAAGAATTTGCTGGCCGAACATTTTGTGTCGGCTTATTTCTAGACATCTTTATTTGAGAATACTTATCATGGGGAATGATCCGCTTCGTGAACGGGGGATATGGTTTGTTACGAGAAGGTATGACTTGTTGTCCGCCATGTAGGCCTACAGTATGATGTATAGTATAATGTATAGTAATGTCCTGTATCGGCCTATGTCATAGTATATCTTTCAATCCGAATGATTTCTTTGGCGGAATTTCTGACATGGAGGTGCTCTATTTAATGAAACTGGCGCGGGCGTCGATAAATGTATGCACGATTACAGACCTAGCTAGTCTAGAGAAGTAAATCGTGCTGTCGAGTCGTTTTAAAGCGGTTTTTTTATTCAATGGGCTATAGGCTACAGGTAGGAATATGTTATACTTATTTTGACAGCTTAGGCCATGTGCCTTAAAATTAAATGCTATTCTGATACGTTTAAGGCTAATTTGAGCGTCTAATAATTTCAAGAAGGATTTATCTACAGCATTTGGCCTAAGCCTACATGCAGAGTTGCAAACTAACACAATTGTGTTGCCCATAGAATCGGCCAGCGCGGTTCTCAATCGGTGTTCCGAGGAAAATTGGTGTTCCGCGGCTAGTAAATAAGATTAATTAGTCAACTAGGAGAAGAAAAATACAATGTTTATCCCAAAATCTGTTTTAGCAACTCGTCTATAATTAATCTTAAGCATTAAGATTTGCTATAATAGGATAAGTAACAATTTTTAGGATCCGGGAGCCAGGGCCCACAGGCCTATAATTATAGTCACAGACTCACAAAACATACTGTGCATGTACAAATAATCTCAATCTTTGTCAGAATAGACCGCAGGTCTGTATACTGGGAAAAGATTTTGGGGGTTGCAAACCCCCGAAAACTGAAAAGTGTGGAAAGCGTAGCCTATATTTTGACGTAGTAAGCTTGCAGCGCCAGTCTTTAACAACTGCCTCCCCTCCCCCCCCTCCCTTCGTGAGTTCTGTCGCACGTCTAGACTAAACCCCACTCGCTAAATGAAGTTCATCCTACGGCCCTGATAAGCCGCTTAATGCTATTTTTTCAGAATCGTGTGATAGCATTTTGCTACTTGACAGTAGGCTACCGATACGTACACTGTACATGTACGCCTACGTGTGTCGTGCGTTCGTGACTTGGTGTACCCCAAGCGTCTTTGCATAGATTATTGTTCCCCGTGACACAAATTTTTGAGACCTCATAGCTGCACCTCTGGAATCTTGTGATTTCACAAAAATTTTACATTGATTTTACATTTTCATCAAATTTTATCCGACTGTGTTTTGAAGCTGCTCCTTTTAATAAGAGCGGTTCAATAAGTGCACTCGATGTGCTTGAGTCCCCATTTCAGTCATTTATTGTTTTAGGTTGTTCAATATTTCACTGTGATATGACTGCAGTAAAATCAATCAATCAAACTTACTGCTAAATTTCTATTAATTGACTGAATTTTAGTTTAAAAAAATTGATTAACAGGCTCTAATTGTCTAATATGCCTGCTGTATGACTGTAATGCGCAGAGCGGACAGCAACTACTCGATGACGGAGCAGGACGCTGTTGCAGCAGACGAGCTGAAGAGATTCTGTCAGCAGCTTGTCCACCACGCACAGTTCAAATCCGTGCGACGCTTCAGAGCTGGCAGCAGGGCCGAGATAGCGTACAACGAATGCAGCATGCGTGAAAGCCGGTTGATGCTCGACACGCAGGATCTCGACACCATGATTTATTCAATTGGAGCCTATGCCTTCCCGTTCACCGAATTTGTTCCTGCTTATTATGACGGAGTGGTGTACAGGATATATACAGACCGACTGCATTCCGGCTACGCGAGACTGATTGAAGAGAAGAGCGGCACTGACTTCGAGTACATATCAAACAATAAGCCAAATGATTTCGTAACTCCACACGGCCCTGCCGAACAATATGACCACGTGGCCGCAGGGAAGAAGCAGTTGATAACCAACCCGGCAGAGGTCAGCAGAGAGATGCCTTTGCACGATCACGTCTACGCCGTTCACTGTCCGTACTGGCCCGTCGAGGCGTCCGAGTGGATCACGCGAGCACGCCGTCACGCCTGTCCGTCCAAGTCTGTCATCAAACAAGTCGTCCGATACGGGTGTGACTTCGTTAGCGTTGCGCATAAACAGAGCTCCAACAAGAATGAATGGAGGTTTTCATTCTCAAGGGCAGAAGTGCTCATCATTCGCAGCTGGAAGAGTTCACAGAGAATTGCCTATCGCGCGCTAAGGCTTATGTACAAAATAATTGAACAAAATGCAGCAAAAAAAAGACTACAATCTATCTGCGCACCTATTACTTCAAGACGTTAATACTGTGGGCTTGTGAGAAACGACCAAAAGAATCCTGGGACGAACATTCGTTAGTGCATTCAATAAAACAACTACTAATCGAAATGGCCGAGTGGCTGACGTCTAAGTTCTGTAGCAACTATTTTATGCCAACCAACAACATGATGGATCTACATATTTGATCTACATTGATGTGTCCAGTGATGTCGCTGCTCTGCACGAAGTTTCCGCTTCTTCGGATTTAATTATGCGTGTTGTCATGTGTGCAAAGGATGAGTATGCAATGATTCACGAGACTTTTGCCTGTGAGACGTCGATTTGGATTCATCGCACCTTGGTCATTTTTGATCGCGTTGAAAACTTAGATGACGACCATAATGATCTGGGCAGTTTTTCGCACGAATTGCAGACGATCGTAATGCAAGAACTGGCTGACGTTTACCATGGACTCACTTGTCATAGAGAGGCGGGTATCCACGACATAGCGAGAGAGCAATGTCTGCGTCGAGCAGAAGAGTACTTTAGTGCCGCTACTACACTGCATCAGTCCACGGATCGTGCTTTGCATGCAATCACTGCAACGATTGCTGATTTAATGTACAACTTCTTTGCTGACTACAAGTGCGATCTCAAAGTTGCACGAAAAATAGCTGCGGAGAGCGTCACTGAGGAATGTGATTTGAGTAGCCTATTGAAAACAGAGGATAAGAAATGGACTGTTTCGAAATGTTTGCTTTACAAAAAACATGTTGAACAAACAAATTACGAATCCCTTCCGGTAACTGCAGAAGTCGGGGACAATTTATCGTCGGTTGTATTTGACATTGGCGGCACAACAAAGGGACATGTCAGCAGAGTACACTTCTACAGAGAGCGGCCACGGTACAGTCCAACGGTGAATGTGTCATGGTTCATCGCCAAAGCGTCTCTGGCCAATCTCTACTACACTCAACGCCACTACACGGCAGCTCTTGAAACGTGCAACGAGATTTTAGACGGTCGCAAACTTTCAAAAGTCAATCATCGATTCGCGGACTACTCATTTCCGGTGTTGCTGACGACGCAGTGGGCAGCAGTTTACGACAAAGAACTCCAAGCGCTGCTCGGGTTGTGTTCTCTCTGCGCGTTTGCATCGAACAGAACAGACGCGCGCTCTGTGTGTGTTGCTGCGTGTCCTAACTGCTTTACGCAGTATCTCAAGATGCGCTGCGCTCTCGATAAAGGCGACGTGGCTGATGTTAAACGAAGCACACATAAATTGCGCCTTAACTTGAAGCAATGCATATCAATGCTATGTCACAGACTACTCGTGCACGTAATTCTTGTTACTGCATTGCGAATCCGTGAACATTTACAAAATGCAAAATTACTGGAAATTAGGCGAACTCGCCGCGGCCTGGACGTCGACAATTAGCAGCCAAACAGGAATTCCGATGCAAGTGTATTGCCCGAGTTACATTGGCTCTTTTAACTGGATTCCTTTATTTCTGGAAATCTTCTGAAAGAATGTGTGATGACCCGCCGTGCAACTGTATTTGTGCTGGCCAAAAAAACCTATGGAAACTTGTGTGAAAAAGTGTGTAAGACATGGCTTCTGTGACGACGCGTGCACCTACACTACAGCTTCTCTTTATCTTGTTGCCTTCCCATTAACCGCCATGTCTTGCGGGAAGACGGCGTCGCCGAAGACGCGAAAACGATACGTTAGGTTTTGTGTGCAGATTTTTGAAGAGTGACTAATACCCGTACCCACCATTGCGAGTTAACCTCGAGTTGGTCAATCGGCGAGTTGAGAGCGACGGTCGTCGATCTCCTATGCCTAGCGTGACGTCACTCAATCCGCCGATTGAACCCACTCGAGGTTAACTCGCAATGGTGGGTACCAATATGTTAGCTTGTGCGCTCCACTATCATGGACGTCATGAATGATGAATATTGTTAACACTTTTAAATGTAGGATTTAAATCGCTTAAATTTTGGTAAGGATGGCTTGTTTATAGAATACGTCAATACGATGCAAGGGGCCGTTCAGATACTGCATGCCTGAGGGTGGGTAGGTGGGTAGGGATTTTGTTATAACCTGCTAAAAGGGGTGAGTGAGTAGGGACAAGAAATCCTATTATAACATTTGCCAAACAAATGAACAAAATTTGTTTAATCTGCTTGTTAATCTAATCTTGGTGTAGCTGTTTAATCTAATTTGTTTGTCTCTTGAAAAAAAATTTGTTCAAAATAATTTTTTTGACAATTTTTGAAGCTCTGGGGGTGGGTATTTTATCAAATTGTTATTTGGGAGTGGTCTGGCCCGGCGTTACAATACGTTATAAGGGGTGGGTTGTTGGGGTCAAAACAGAATTTTTTTGCATATGTGGATTATATAAAATAAATACAATCAAAATTATATGTGTATGTGTGAAATATATAGTATTTGCATTATATAGTATACAGGTAGTTAAGGAATCTGAATCTGAAGTGAATTGTATAATTTTGGTAAATTCCCGATACCTACTTTGTAAATAAATTTTGAAATATAATTACAAAAACAACATGCTTCCAAACCTTCGAAAAATCTTTAAGTAAACACGGCTCCACGGATGCTCGATAGGCTTCCTATAAGCGTCTTTGCTAAATACAGTGCGTCTACAGCGTACAGCAAACACGGCAGAGCTGTTATAGTTGAACTAAGTTTAGTGTCACAGTGTGATTGTTAACGTTACCAAGTTTTTTCATAGTATAGGCTATAGGCGATTAAATTAAACTTTAGTACAATTTTGCCTAGGTAGCTGCGTGTACTTTTCATTCTATCGAAGCAGCAGTTTAAATTGTTTCCAGGCAAATTCCAGCATTTGTGTTAAAAGGCTACCTAATTATATGTGTTCATGTAGCCTACACTTATGTACATGTACCTAGTTAGCCTACATGTAACCTACCTAAATAAGTCACTGAATTAGATCTGGTCCGTGGAATCATCATGATCGTATCATCTGCATACTTGGTGTTCGGTTTTCCTTGCCGTGGGCAAGGAAAACCTATACATGTCTAGGCTACAATGCATTTGACAAGCGCAGACTTGCTACACTTTTATAATCATGGGCTTTCAAAATAATTTCTATTCAGCTTAGAGCCTACATGTATGTGTGATGTATGCCTATATGTAGGCTAGAGTACACTAATCTTTATTTATGTTATAATACCAAAAATCGTTGGAACACGTTGCTAACAGCAGCGAAATGACGCAACATGTGCGGTCGTTATTGCTAAAACAAGGTAGAAGAAGTTGTTTTGTCTCCAAGCGCGAAACGAGCCGGGATAGCTATTGGATATTCAAGAAATTACAATGCATAGGCGTAGGCACGATAAGAGCTAGGCCTACTGAATAGTGAAGAAGTTGTCTTGTAAAGCGTCAAGCACGACCTAACTGTGTTGGATATAGAAGGAGTCGTTTTGTAAAGCGTCAAGCACGAGCTAGGACCGTTTTTAGGCACACATATTGAAGAAGTTGTCTTGTAAAGCATCGAGCACAAGTCAGCTTATTTCGAAGATATTGTTAGCTCTATGCTGTTGCACAACCTGGTGTGAACTAAGCGCTTTGAGGTAAAGTTCACACGTACGATATTTTGAACTGCTAACTTTGATCCTGCTTTGTAACTAACCTAGATATGAGTTATTATATACGTATACACCGAGCTAATGCTGAGCTAAATTAATAAGGATCAGAGGTGCACATTCTTGATGGGTCATTCTTGATGGGCACGCCAAAACTACCGTATTCATTTCATTAAAACTCAAATAGATTAGCTCTCTCTATCTCTAGTGTGCTGCGTGGCAGGTCCCAGGTATCCAACTTTTTTTAGTCCAACCTTTACTCAGCCCTTTTCTTTAGCACTCCATACACTTCCTTCCCGACCAAATCGTTGATCATTCCCACATGTAGCCTATTCGCTTTCTTCCTGGGCCATTCCTGGCACCCTTTTCCTTCTGTTCGTCGTTCAACTACGATCTTCATTAGTCCGGACCTCCCCTCTCAGCTAGGCCTAGGCTCCTTCGCTGAAACTAAAATTAGAAATTAACACACGAAACATATCAAAGAGGGCCTGTACTACAACTATTAGACACTTTTAACCAAGCCTTTAAAGAAAACCATTTCAACCTGTTCAAATTCCCACTGCACATCAATGCACACACAAATCGCCTTTTACAATTATAACAACACATTTGAAATTCCTACTTCACATTCTGTTCGCGTTGAAATATGCCCTGTGTCGTTATATCGTTCGGCGGCAGGATGGAGTTTCTTCACCTTTTTCAAACCGTTCTAATTCCTACTGCGCACACAAATCACATTTTCCAACTTCAAATTCTTACTACACACACAAATTATCTTTTCCAACTGTTCTAATTCCTACTGTACACACAATCACATTTTCCAATTGTTCAATTTCCTACTGCACGCACAAATCACATTTTCAAACAGCACATTTATAATTCCTACTGCACACCCCATGCTGAACTGCGCATTGGAATATATATCAATTTCTTTATTTTTTTATACCACACAAGCAAAAATAACAAAAATCTCAAGAACTATAGCTAAGATGGAAAAATTCAGAAATGCCGAAAACTGAATATACAATATACATGAATACATTAACCCCACATGGCTGTCCAAGCGATCCTACAACAATAGTCACGCAAAACAAGCAATTAAATGTCATTTAACCCCTGCAGGCCGGGGAACAAAGAATTGGCCTGCAGCCCAGAGCTCTTCGGGCTTATCGTAAAAGGCGACTAAGGAAAAGGGGGAGCGGTTCTGTGCCGGCTCTCTTGCACAGACTGGACCGGATTGTATATAGCCCTTGTGTGCTATACGCACCGTTCCTAAACTACAAAAAGCAGCCAAAAACAGAACAAATGTCATTTAATGTCAATTAAATTCGACAGTAGATTTTAAATGCTCGTTTGCAAGTACTACACCAGATATAACATTGGAAAATATATGGGCCTAAATATTCCCTGCTGTGTGCCGTTCTACTGCTGCAGGATGGAGTTTCTCGGTCAGACCTCGACGGCCACCTACATGACGGGCCCGCGCCTGGGCGGCAGTGGGACGCCCACCTTCCTCCCGTCCATCGGGATCGTCGAGCCGGCATGCAAGCCATATGACACGTACCCTGCGCCCACGCCCCTGCGCCGCTCCCTCACCACGCTCCCCTGGCGCCCCAGCTCCTACTATGGGAACTCGAGGGTGGACCCCTGCGTGCCGAGCACGGCGTCCATGCCCGAGCCGCGCTCCGTGAGAAACAGGCTGACTGACGTCGACTGCATCAAGGTAAGGGCATGCTCACTGGTTGATCAATGAATGGTATGCGCTTTCTGATTAGTTCAGAGTCTTCATCCAATGATCTGAGCAACATCCTGAGCGTAACAGGCTAGTAGAAAAAACTTGCTGTTTTTGATCATCTTCAACTTCAACTTCAACTTCTCTACTGCACTCTGCCCTAATTATATGATCATTTGCAGGGCTGACGAAATTAAGCACCTTTGCCAAGGGTGAACAAAGTGACTCAAAATCTTTTTCTGCAGCCAGGGTTCGAACCGACTCTCGGCCACACTCGCAATCCAAAGTCTGCGACTTAGACAACTCGGCCACAACGCTTCGCCAAATCATTGGTTGATTTTTTCATTTACGGTTTTGTTGCTTTTTTGTGGCTTTAACTGTTTTGTTAATTTTTGCTTGCTGCTTTCCGAATAAATGACTTGTCTTGACTTGACTTGACTGTTCCGTTTGGACAAAAATGGCGGAGAGTCGTAGTGCTTGTTTCTCTCTGGCTTCTCTCTCTGGCTTCTCTCTCTGGCTTCTCTCTGGCTTCTCTCTGGCTTCTCTCTAGCTTCTTTCTGGCTTCTCTCTGGCTTCTCTATGGCTGTGGTACCAGTTCATGTCAAGCTTATTTCCAGTTTTTTCTCTCGCGCGCAGGTCCCGCCGGTGTTCGCCGCCGCGCGCAACAATCTCTACACACGCTACACGCCCAACGACTGGCTGGCCTCCAACCAGGCGCAGTACCTCGGGTCGAACCGCGTGCGCTGCGGCTCGGAGCGCCTGCGCACCGACACGCACCACCTGTGCAGGGAGACGGACGACCGCACCAAGAGCACGCAGCGTGACGTGGGTAGGAAGCTGGGGGAGCGCATCGGGGACGTCAACTACTGGAAGAACGAGGTGCGTACAAAGATTGTAAGAAGAGAATAAGATTAGACATTTCGCGTGTCTTGCGTATCGGCTCAATATTGGGCACACTGGTCTGTGCCAAAGCGCGCGCGCCAAGATGACAAGTTCAACGGGTAAATTGAATTCTAAACATTGCTGTTGCCAGCGAAAGATCATGAGCTTTCACTTACTTTTCGCCGCTGCAGTGAGGGTATATGTCGTTCATATTTAAATTATGCTTTCATCGTAATATTGCATATATATTTTGAAATTTTGGGCCCAATGGACAACACTTAATTCTCCTAGGCCGCCATGTTGCTGTACCGGAACCAGTGTGAACAATTTTTAAAACACGATATATTTTTATGCAGAACAGAAACTGGAAGCATCCGTGTGGTATTGTGCTGCTTGATGCCACAGCCTTGACATTGACAGTCTTGACTTTTTTATACTTATTTTCTTTGACTTTTTGTCTTGGCTTTTTTTGGCCAGACCTTTTTCAACACTAGATCACGTCGGCTACCAAGACCAAGACCAGGACTTTTACTGGAAAGACCAAAACCTTGCTAGCCGAGACCATGACCATGACCAAGAGCTCTTCTGGAAAGACCAGGGCCAAAACCATTATTGAACACACTCGAGATCAAGACATTTATCTCGAGGAGAACAAGACTAGACCTTTAATATATAATGGTCATCGAATCTGCACATTGGTAGTTTAACCTTCCTCACCTACGATTCAAGCCAATGATGTCTTTTCATCTCCGTTTGCATGACATATTTTTGGTGCGTTACAAGTGCAATATACATACAATGTATATGTATTATACATTATACATACATACATACAACCAAAACTCCAAAATTGATTCCAGATCCCTTACTCTTGTCCCTTCTCCCGACCTTTAAATCCCCCGCCGCCGTTCCCTCCGGTGCGCAGATCCAGAACGAGATGGACAAGATGGTGACGGAGATGGAGGCGCTGCAGAAGGCCAAGTGCTGCCTTGAGCGCGCGCTCGCCGAGACCCAGAGCACCATAGAGATCTCCCAGGAGTGCCTATTTTACCGAGAGAAGCGCAACGGGATCGACCTCGTGCACGACGAGGTGGAGAACGAACTCATCAAGGTGAGGAAAGGTTAACGAGGTACAAGCTCATCAAGGTCATCACGGTGAGGAAAGGTTAACCAGGGGCATGTAAAGTGCTCAAGCGCTTACTGTGTGCTGCCTCGGCAAGCTGGGCGGGGAAAGTAGGCAAGCGCTGACCATCAGTGCTGAGCTTGATTTGTAAGCAAGCCAAGCGCATCGATAGGAATGATTTGTTGTAATGAGTTGTTAATCGACTGAATTATCGCCCGTTCCCAACCAGAACCAACTATATCCTGTAACGCAATAGATATATGTAATCACGTGATGTAAAATGACCAATCACGATCAAGTACTTTTCCTTATGTGCGCAGCCATTTTGCAGCATGTTATTTGAGACCAATTTGTCACATTTCCTTGATTAGTAAGCAACGTAAGCAGTGTGCTTGCGCACTTTACACGCCCCAGGTGTGTAAAGTGATCATCAAGAAACTCATCAAGGTGATGCTGGGCTGGGAAGGTCAACTTATCCAGGATTAGCTGGATCATTGAGGTCAAACTCAGCAAGATCAGGAGAGGTTAGCAGGGTATATGAGCTCATGAAGGTGAAAGTGGACTAGCAAGGTTTGAACTGTTCAAGGTGAGGGTGGCCAGCCTCACCCTGATGATTTATTATGATGAAGTAAGAATTGTGATGTACTTGTGCTGGCTGCAGGAGGTGGACAACGTGAAGAGGATTCAGGAGGAGATGAGACGCACCATCCTCGACGCCGCCAATCAGCTCGCGTTCGTCTGCCAACCCTTATAATCACAACCCTTGAACCCCCTGAAGGCCGGGTAACAAAGAATTGGCTTGCAGATCTTCCAGTCTTCTCGGGCGAGTCATAAAATGCGACTAAGGAAGGGGAGCGGTTCTGTGCCGGCTCTCTTGCGCAGAACCGGACTGATTATAGTTTTTGTACTACTCGATCACTACTACAAAAAACTGAACCCTTGAACCCCTTTAATCACAATCCTTGATTCAAATCCTCCAATTTAACCGCTGCTTTCTATATGATTATGCAAACACTGATCTAGTGATATTTAAGTTGACAAGGTAAACTTAATATGACTACATGAATTGCAGAGTGCATTGACTTTATAGTGTTGCATGAGCTAAGCGCTGTGGAGTGAGGCGCTGTGGTGTAGTGGTTAAGGTGTCAGGATGAGAGTCTCAGCGACCTGGGTTCAAGTCCCCGCGCCGCCAACTATGAAATCATGGCGTTACAGGCCCTTCAGCAACGCTGCTACACACACAAGTGTCGCTGGCTGATAATCTTGTACCAGATACTTATTTGTTTGGTTGGCGTCAGGAAGGGCATCAGGCCATAAAATCCCATCCTCACAGCAACAAAAAGTCTAACCAACGTGACAAAAATGGCCATAAACAAATTAGGCAACAAAAAGGACAGTTTGTTATCATGGGCGACTGCAGAATTTGATCCAGGGGAATGCAAAACACACTTTTACAATCCAGGGGGATCCAAGAGAGCACCCCCCCCCCTCCCGCTTGAGAGAGCGGGGTGCTGACAGGAACTTTGTCGCCTACCGGACCAATAATGCTGTACTACCTGCTATTTATGACACACCCTAACAACATGGCCTTACTAAGCTCCTCTGGGACCGCCGCCTCACTTCGAAAACCGATCTAGCAAAAGCCAGGGGGGTTTACAGGGGGGTGCAAACGCCTTTCCAGGAGGGTGCAAACTGCTTTTCAAGGGGGGTGCAAGTGCACCCCTTTGCATCAATGTGCCCATGTTTGCTATGTTAGTTATTTGACATAATAATTCAGGAAATTCGACATTTCTGTCTTTTGTGTATTAAGCACAGTGCGTAAGCCGCTGGGATCTAGTGTCCATATGAATGTTAAAATGTGGACAATTATTGGAATAAACGCAAAAAGCCTGAAACTTTTAGTTATATGTAATCAGGGGCCAGGTCATATATATGATGCCTTAGCGGGGGGGGGGGGGGGAGGCGCC
>JAQIWG010007673.1:0-12108 GCA_034695025.1 Chamaedrilus cognettii | reverse complement strand
TGAGTTTAATTCGAGGAGAAACGTGTCATAAATGTCGTGAGGTGAACGGAGCGCCAATATGTCTGCCCCCCCCCCCCCCCCCCCCCCGTTGATAATGGTCACGTTACGGCCCTGCCCCTTCCCCAACAATTGTATCAAATAAACGCACACGAAAATCGAAGAAAAATTTTTGTTCTGCTTTTAACATTTTTTTCTTAAAATTCGCATTGCATGTTATCGCTTTTGCATAATTTCTTCACCGATTTCATTCTCTCGGTTGTTGCGTTAAATCTATTTATATCATTCCAATCTCATGATTTACTTATGAATAGGCCTACAACCTAAAGTAGGTTTTGTTTTTGTTTTGTTGTGGTTTAGGGACCGTGTACGTGTAGCACATAATGGCTATATACAGTCCGCTTCTGCGCAAGAGAGCTGGCACAGAACCGCTCCCCCTTCTTCAGTCGTCTTTTACGACAAGCCCGGGGAGCTCTGAGCTGCAGGCCAATTCCTTGTTCTCCGGCCTGCAGGGGGAACCTAAAGTGGGCCTATACAAACTAAGTCCTCTATGACTTTTAAGCATCTGCATAGACAACAGTGCGGATCACGCTTAGAATTACACGACCTTTTTAGTGGCTCACGAAAAGATGGTGAGATTGAGACTGATTGGGTGTGTCTGAGTGGCCATCTTTGATCGACGTTCATTACTCGGGTCGTTGACACGGGTCGTTGCTTGCATGCAATGCCGACCATTATTCTGCTGTACACGGCGGAGCCTATTGATTTATTATGCAAAAAAACGCATGGAGCAGTGATGTCAACTATTTTTGATGCTGCAAGATTCATGGGCATTCGAAAAGGTGCGGGGAAATTTTTCGACATCGAAAAAGAATATTGGGATTAGTCGGAGCAAATATTCTAAAACAGTAAGAATGTAACGCAAAATAGAAGATCAGAAGATTGATCAGACGGTCAAACCCTTCAATTAAAATTTGACAACGAACATTAAATTTATAGTTAACTATAGGAAGAGTTACATTTGGCGGCAGAGTTTTTATAATCAGTTTTTCGACTGAAAAATCTATTGACATTCTTGTTTGAAAACGGATTTTCAGTCCATCTTCTTGGCATAGATGCGCTGTTCACAGTAATATTTGATCGAAATTTGATCGGTGATGTACTGATATTTGATCGAAACGATTGCCGACGATTTTGTGGTCATTTTTGTAGGCTACACACCCATAGCTACGCAACTGCACGATGTAGTGCGCAATCCCGCATCCAGCGTCTCCATGGACGCTCAAGAAATTCGATCTGGTCTCAGGTCCATTTTTTACAGAGATTTTTCATTTACACTTTTTGCGGATAAAGCGGCCTGAAGAAGTAGCAAAGAGTTGCCAAAAACAAACAAAATTGACAATATCGCACGGTGGTGGATTGTTCTGGATGACATCGGTCTATATCAACTGCAGACCCATTATGATCTTTTCAGGAAAACCCGCGTTTCCGACCATCTTGTCTTTAGACTTTCTATTCGCTGTGCCGAAAAACCTGAGAGTTATTCGTCATTGCTGACTGAAAACGATGACGCAATCTTCACAGTAATTGACACGTTCTGCATTATTCACATCGAACCGAAGGTCGTTAGAACGTGAGACGGAATGCTGCTGACGTCTGAGGCTGGTCTGAGGGCACATGCTGAGAATAATGGGGCTCAAGGACGAAGGGGTTGCCATCGGCAAACAAGATACAGACGCACACAAGGCTCTCGAAAGTGATTTCCAAATAAGGGGGGGGGGGGGTGAGGGGGGTACATCAGCAATGATTCGAAAATGAATGCTATGGTCGCCTCATCACCTCCCATGGATATGACACGTCCCTTTGCAATAGCAGACTCTTTTTAGGACTATGGTCTCTATCTCTCCTATACCCGTGACATTTATATGGATATTATAGACTACAACATTTAACTCTAAGATCTCCACAAATTTGTTGGTTTCGATCTTCACATTTTAAATTATTCCTGGGGCGCGATTGCGAATGCCCTCTCAGAATCGACTCACGACCGGGAGACGGTGGCGGTGGGATAAATTTCTGTGTAACTAAATTTACCATCATACAGGGGAGTCGCGACCTGAGTCAGCGTTTGTAAATATTCGACGGAATAAAGGGGTCAATCTTAGCTCTTTACCCCTTCGGGGTCAGTACATTAGTAGTTACAACAGTCCTGCGACGCAGGGCTAACTTCAGTAACTGACCGGGGTTGGTCCCTGAGCGTCGTTTTGCTGACTCGGACAGCGACTGTAGACAACATCATGTCATCGTTTAGCACTATACAATGACCCTCGTAGCTGTTCAGTTAAATATAAAAAAAACAATCAAAATCGACTGCAAAACCGGGGAAATTCGGGGGTGCTTTTATATGAGACAACGGTTTGAATCACAACACTATACATACTATGGCACGCCCAAACAGTGGATGCTACCGCCCTGTAGGTGGTAGCCCCCGCACCCCTGATTCTCGCGCCCATGAGTCCATGACACACACACACAATCATACAATCATGCACATGTACAATGTGCGTCAGTTTGCGATCATTATTGTAACAGAATTTTGTCGACTGCTGAAACTCGGATCGACTCAACAAACCTGAATTCAATAGATTGGGTGCATTTAAACGTCGAAGACAATAGTGGCGTTGGATCAAGATCAATCTTGGATTATTGATCTTGGATCAGGTCGAATATCTCCTTGAAATGCATCAATGCCACTGGTCATTAACCATACGTCAATCACTGATCGTAGATTAGGATTTAGGCTAGATCTATAATATACTCAGGGTTAAGTTTAGCTGCAGGCGCAGTGCGTCAAAATTATGGTTGAATGCAAATTGTACCTAATTTGAAACAGGCAGGTGTAGCATTACGCGTGGCGTAGGCCTACGCTGTTTTCCTTAACATGCTTCAGAGAGTTGACCTTTAGCAATGTGCTCCAGCCTTCATTACACGTGTAGGTTAATCTCGGCGTTATGCAGCTGCTTTCATTACGTCTCGGCCTACACCAAAGTTTCTAGGCCGATTCAAAAATTGTTGAAGATCTACACATACATTTTCTAGGCCTACACCAAAAGTGTGTAGGCCGATACAAAAATAATCCAGGTTTGCAGCAAAATTGTCTGGGCCTGTACACTAAAATTGTCTAGCTGCTAATCCAAGATTGTCTAGGCCTGCACCAAAAATTGGCTAGACCTACGCCAAGAATTGGCTAGGCCTACGCCAAGAATTGGCTAGGCCTACGCCAAGAATTGGCTAGGCCTACGCCAAGAATTGGCTAGGTCTACGTCAAGAATTATCCAGGCCAACGCCAAAATATACAATCAAATAGGCCTGCTAGAAATGCACTCGCAACACGTACAAGAAAATTAGTTTCCTACTTAAGCCATTTGCGACACTTCCGCAAGGTGTCACTGTGTCCGTAAATAATGGCCTGAAAGTTAATCCGTCTTCGCAGTCAAAGACTTCAGAACAAGAACTCGACCTCGCTTTGTCTGTCTGCGGCGCTTACAAAATGTCTCTTTAATGCCGCCATCTTGCCACTCAGTTCTATGAGTGAGCTAGCGATGATTTGCAGACATTACCAATTTAGCTATAAGACTAGTTTAATGTCGCGTAACATACTAGCTACAGCGTATAACTGGCTTACAGCCTGCTGAAGCGTGACGGCATGCAATGAAAATCTATATATAAATATATCTATATATATATATAATATAATATATATATAATATATATATTATATAATAAACTGCGTGGTAAAATGGCGTATCGCTGGAGTCATTATTTCGTCTGTGATGAGCGCCAGGTCCAGGTCTTGTTCTTCGGATCAGAGTTAAATAACGGGTTTGGTTAATGGCGGTTTGTCGTGCATAGAGTTGTCGAGCGGCAGCGGAACTGAACTCAGTACTTAGCCCGTAGCCTGTACTAGCACGGAGGGCGATAATTGCGACTCAGCACGAGAAGCGGTCATGAGCAAAGTGCCCATCAACGCCTGATAGGCTGTAGCCTTACGATACGGCACTTCCGTCACACCTATGGAATATTTATGGGAGTGAACTAATTAACAAATGGATGCCGTAAATCTGTAGCCGATTTAAAGTAGGACTATTTGGTTCTACTTCTTGAGTGATCTGTCATATCATTATATGACAGGCATTGATATCCAAACTCTTCAGCTTAGCTGTACATGGATTCTTCTCTTCATCTCTGTATGCGATTTCTTATCTAGCAGGTCGTCTATCATTCCGATACGTGGCTTTTCTGGTCCTCTCGTGCCCTCCATTCTTCCCTCTATCATATCTTTTAACAAAATCTCTACTCTCATTACATGCCCAATCCAGTTTTTCTTTCTTTTAACTATCGATTTAATCATTCTGGCAGATTCTGTGCAGAGGTCCCCCCGCACGGGTGGGGCAAATTTCTGTCAGTACCCCCCCCCCTCCCCGCTCCCTCTCGTAAGTTCTGCACGAACTCGAACATGTCCAGTTTCAAACTTCGTAAAATAATTATGCTATGTCCAAGACGTACATTGTACGCTCTATTAAGTTTTGCTTACCGGCACATCGTTATCACAGTGGTTTTGATAATAATGTGCCGTTAACGGTTGCCTGCATGAACAAGCGGCGATATACGGGGGTTTGGTATAAAAGTCCCTCCCCCCACATCTTTAAGCAATTGTTTTGACCTGCTATAAAACAACACGTTTGCGGACTCGACATTTTACTTCTTCACTGTTAACCCTCCAAATTTTGTCCGAACTATGAGCTTATGCCATTTGAACAACGCTTAGAAGAACGCCTCATAATGACGAGAATTTTCAAAGGGTTCTTTATTTAAGCCTAAAATGTTTACCGTGACTTGTATATTATAGTCCAGAGTGCATAGAGACACAAATTTCTGTCAGTACCCGCTCCCCCTCCCGCTCGTAAGTTCTACAGACATATTTACATTTCGGGGATTATTGTCCGACGTCCAAACCAAATTTTCCACAATTGACGCGACGATTTTGCAAGTTCTTACGCAAAAACTGTTTTCTTGCAGATTTCACATAGAAAATCTTGATCTCTATCGCTATCGTTTTCACCGTAGAACCTAGTGACACGATATTATTTGCTATTTAGTCAAAACTTGACGTGAGCTTAAATGCATTTCCAGACGATTGAAGCAATTCTTTCGAAATTCTCGGTAAATCCGTGTCTTAATTGAACAGTCTACTGTCAGCCTATGCGTATCTTGTTGGCATCGTTGAAAATAATGGCTAATTTATTTATATTGTTTAAGCATTTCGTCTGGTGTTTCCAAAACATGGAAAGACGTATCCTAATTTCTGGATACGATAGCCTCACTTCATAAAAAAAATGACAGAGAAGAGTTCGTCAACGGCTATATTTCAGAGCGCTGTCAAAACGGCGATTGCCAGTCGGCAGGACTGATTAGGCTTAGGAACCAGTGTAACTCTATAGCCGTTTTCTTACCAACAAGCCGGATTTTATCACCGAGTAGAATTACGCAGTATCATCTCGCCTAAATAGGCTATTTGAGAACTCTGATTTTATTTCGAAACAGAGTTTGCAATTTTGTGATTCAAATGGTTCCGAAAAAATAATGCAGTGGCGTTCATTAGATTTCCAGGCATCGTCCTGGTCCAATTCAACAGTACGCCGATGTACTTACATCATAATGAAGACATTCATGACGCCTTCACATGATGATGATGATGACATGATGACTTCATTACATGACAATTGAACATCCCTGGCCTAAATTAAACAGTACGCATACACATCGCGAATCGCTTTAAAAATTCAAAAAGCGACACGCGTGTGAAGTCTGTCGCGTAAAATTTGAACATTCAAATTAGATCCGGATCCAAATTATGCCATTTTATATATAGTATTTAGCCTAGATGAATTTCTCACCTCGTTTCCTGATTTCCGTCTGATTATTCTTTGACGAAAACTTCTCTGCAATAATTGAGACAGGAATACTATTACTGCGCGACGCGCGGCGTAGAGCTTTGATAATGCAATTTGATCGCACTTGTGTGGTTACGTCAGCGTAGTAGTCCGCCCCCCGTCGTATGAAGATCGACAAGTGCGGCGAGTAGCCCATAATACGCTGCAACAGAGCCTTCACGCATGCATATCCAGTGGCGGTTCCAAAATGGGGCTTGGGGTGGGGGATGGGGGGGGGGAGGGTAAGTTGTGTTTTACGCTCCCCCCCCTCATCAAGTTGATTTAAGCTAAGTCCATTAAGGAAAAAATTGACATATAAAATTTAGATTTAGGGGTAAATCCCCCCCCGTTATGATTTTCAAGCCCCCCCCCCGGTATAAATTGAGGAGAGCTGTGTCAAGAATTAGCTGTTTTGGTGATGCAACAAGTTTTTGTAAGCGCACGCACCCCCTCCCCCCAGCCTCCCCCCCACCCCCCGCTCCTGAGTTCTGTCCGGAAGGAAAAAATGTCTTGTAAACTGCTTGAGTCCTTGTACTTTCAAGCCCCCCCCCTCCCCCTGAGCTCCCCCCCCTCCCCCTGAGCTCCCTCCTCCCTCTCCTGTTGTGGAAGGCTGCATGGAACCGCTACTCATTTAAGCAGAGAATAGTGCATTAACTTTCCGCCGAAAATTGTCACCCGCCGGAATTTCTGCATTTGGGCGTAGATAAATTCCCCAAATCACCCTAGAAGTTGCCCACAAATACTGTCTCGGATCAGGGCATCCGCTAAGCCTTTTTCTTCCGGCGTCCAGACGCCAAGACCGAGGCGTGTTCCTGTCTGCAGACGCCAGTCTCGTCATTCTTTGGCGCAGCGACTACTGATATTATGACGACGCAACGCAGTTTTTTGGTGACGATTCGTAAATTTCCTGCGTTGCGGCGTGACACAAATCACTCACTATAAGCATGAAATTTTCGCTCTCGCGCATGCGTAGTATTGGTGAATTCCGCGAATCGAATCGGCTAAACCGCGAAAACTACATGCGCCAAAATAAAGCTGCAGAAACTATTTACAATGGCCAGTCCTCCTCAAAAACTCAAAAAGTTAGTGCGGCTAAACTTCTGAGAGGCAAACCGCAAAAATACCATGTAGCAAAATATTTCATGTTTAACAGTAGCTGCGGTGCGTCTTGATAAGATGATGTATTTTATTTCTTTATTTCTTTCTCGCAGTAATTTTTGCACTTTCACAGATTGGTAGGGACTCAAAACATTTTGGAGCATCAGGTTCTGAAGTGAAGTTTACAATAAGGTGCTGAGATCAAGATGCCTAGAGCAATTCTCTTCTACTAAAATGGCCAAAATGATCCAATTGAAAACCGGTCAATAGGCACCACCGATGCAATTTAAAAGAAAAAATAATTCTAACGAATGTACTGTGGAACATGAAATTTTTGCTGCGTGTTATTTCAGCGGTTTTGCCTATCAAAAATTTAGCTGCACTTAATTTTCGCGTTTTTGAGGACTTCCCATTATTATAGACTCTGTAACTTTATATCTGCTGCACATGTAATTTTCACAAGCTTTCCCGATTCATTAAATTTGCAAAAATTACATGCAGGCAAAAATTTCATGTTTTACAGTAGTAAACATGCAACATCTTACGATTGTATGGGTTTGTTAACAATGCGTAAATAACTCTGTTTCTGCTAGATTGCCAATTGTTTGAGGCTACGTCGGAGCAATTATTAGTAACCATCAGGTTTTACTTACATCACTAACGAACATTACCGAATCAAGAGAAGCAGACGCACAAATGTTTAAAATGTTTATGCAATTACAAGCCAAGACACCATATGCTGACGACCGATAAAAAACATAGGTCGACATTGACAAACTAAATGAAGTGTTGTATCGAGTGCATTTTTCACTGAACCTCAACTGAGCATTTACATAGTGTGTAGACAAATATCAACATCACAGGAAAATGCTGACGATAAGTTCAAAGAAATTAAGAATTTAAGAATTAAGACGATTGCGTAATTTTTGTGAAACTTTTTTCTTTCAAATTAATGTTATTCATCAAGATAAGTGTTCAACATTATATACATATTTGTCCTGAGCTTACACTTAAGACTTTCTGTTCATTCCACAAAACCAGCTACTCCAAATTCTAAAACCATCATACCATGTCCAATTGAGATCCGTCAAAATAGCAGGATCTTCGCATTTCTTTTCAACATCGCAAAAACTATGAAATTGTACACTAATAAATCAGTGACAGCAAACTTTATCTTAATTTTTTATCTTAATTTTGTCACGAAAGCCAATTATATTTTATAGTTTCGCCATCTTTAACGTAGGAATAAAATAAAGCATTAACGATAGTAAAGCACTGACTTAAATAGCAAAACATCGATGCAAAATGGATGGCATGTGCATCAACTTCTTCAAATTTCTTACATATAGATGCTCTACACTTTTAATACACATCATCAGGATTAAATTTAGTACGCATTTAGTAAGCCCAATGACACACAGATGCAAACTGTAGCCTACGCCTAATCCAAAATGAGTAGGCATTACGCATAAAATCGACATAGGCCTACACGCTTTTTATAGGCTGAGCAGTTGCACTATGCCTGTTTCAGACATAACAGGCGTAACGCTACGCACGCTTCATCAGGGCTGCACTTAACCGTGCACATTATGCAAACTATGTTACATTAGTTGAATACTGTAAAACATAAAATTTTTGCTGCATGTTACTTTAGCGAATTTGCCCAATACAAACTTTTGTGCACTTAAATTTTGGCGTTTTAAGCACCGCCCAGTATAAATAACTTCTGCAGCATTATTTTTGCGCATGTCATTTTCACAAGTTTTGCCAAAATTTGCGAAATTCGCCAAAATGTTACTTGCGCGCAAAAATTTCATGTTTTACAGTAATTAATTAGTTTAGCAGCCAAAAGGCCTTCGTTTAAGTTCCTATCGTTGACGGCAAGCCATAACACTTAGGCCCAGTTGTTCAATAGTTATTTGAACCATAGTTGAACGATCTAGGATTATTTGAGTAACTCTTCAGTATTGGCGTGTTATGCAAACAATCCTGCATCTAATATGCGTGATCTGATTGGATCGTGACATCATTTTTGTTCTATGATTATTTAAAACTAAATAACTCTCAACTGAGCAACTGGGCCTTAGAGTCAACGATAGTGTCAGTCATCTGCAGTTCCCATTGTTTGCATGTTGAGTTGAGATAATGAAGTGGATCTAAAACCGATCCCGCACCTCCCCCAACCCGATATTTCTCAACGTCAACCACTGCAACAAAAAAATAATGATTACGGTACCGCAGTACCGATAATAAAGCGTGCAAGAGTGCTATAATTTGCGAGTACTTGTTGAAACCTTCGAAAAATATTTAGATCAATTCTATTTATTCCTTGAGATAAATGCTTCATCTAAATTAAAATGCTGATATCTGATTTAAGTAGACGACTAATATGCCAAGTAATGACTATTGAAATGATGATAGATTCACGACATAGGCCTAACAAGAAATGTCAGATTCTAAGTGTGAAGAACGAAAACAAGTTCCTCGTTACTCTCCGTGCTGAGTGTGCATGCTGCAAACTGAAAGACGAGCTCACAATCTAGTGTCTGTTATTAGCAAACCAGATCAAAACAACGTCACATATTATCTCTGCTCTCACCTCACTCATCCTTCAGCTCCTCGGGCATCGGGTTCTTGGGATGCTTGTTCTCAAAGTGCTGCTTGTACGTCTTTGGGTCCGGCATCTGCGTCTGCGGACAGCACCAAAACCAACCAATCAGAAATGAGGCAGTTGACGGATAACGCGCACGAATGAAGCATAATTTCAATCAATAATACCACAAATTCGCACAGCTATCGTTCTCTGGCTTTCTATGCGATTGGAGTGATGAAAAAATTCTGAATGAATTTATGTAACCCCCACACCTGGTTTCTCCAACACGGATATAATGGTGGTTCAGGATCTAGCCCATCTTTTTGCAAAGGCTAAATTCTGAACGATCATTTAATCCGTGTTGGAAAAACCAGCCCTCAAACTTTGTTACGAGAAAACGGTTGACGTACTCAGGAACGAACATCTACTATACAATGAGCAACAGTCTACAAGCGCGAGCAATGTTATCCCGGAATGATAAATGATAACATAGGTTGCAAGACGTTACACTTGCATCCCAAAATAAAGTTCAGCCCCCCAAAATAAAGTTCTATCAGCCGCTTTGAACACATTAAAAGCGCACAGCCCAGGGGCGTAGCCGCTTAAAATATATGTCCCCCTCAAGGACCAGGGCGTCCTCCCAGTAATTTATGCTGACTCCCCCGAAAATTAATGGTTCCCCCCAAGAAAAAAATAGTCCAAAAAATAAATTTCTGGTCCAAATTGGTCGTCAGTTCCCCCCTCCCCCTGCCGCTCGTGAGCTCTGCAGCGAAGGAGAAGATTAAGTTGTTAAAGTATTCCAATATATTACAGAATTGTCCATGAAAAAGCAGTTTTTTGGACAAAAGTTGTTTTTCAAAATTTTGTCCCCCCCACCACCAAATCCACGGCTACGCGCCCTGGGTGACGTGCCCACCTTGCAAACGGCACATGTGTAGACGAGAGCAGCGGCGGCCGATTTCTTCTGGTCAGTGCCCTTTTTAGCCTTGGCCTGCCGCTCGGCGTTCTTCTGCTGAGACTGGATCTTCTGTTGACCGCGCGCCATTTCTCGATCGACACCGTCTACAGCCTGCGCGAGAAGCAACCAATCAGAGATAAGCATTTCGTCCAAATTCTAACTCACAAAAACACTCGGGGCTACACCGATGAAATCGAAAATGCAGGAGCAACAGTTTACCACTTCCGGCTCCCGCGTGAGACCTAATATTTAACTCTTTGACGCAGGCAACTACACGCAAAAATCTTTCTCCCGCATTTCGGTTTATGCGATTTAGTCGCAATTCGCAAAAACGTCAAATTTGACATAGGCCTACATGCTAAATTCTCAAGAGCAAACAAAACAGGTTTAACAAACAAAACCCAGATCATTCGAAATTCTAAAGGTATCCTAGAGCAGACAAATACAAGATATTCTTAAATTTTCTAAATATAAATATTACACACTTACACAAATAAGCCAAGTATAAATTCTTAAGATTTAAACAAAGTTCAATTTTTTTAAAGCTAACCAGTTGACCCTCAATTTTCATAAGTCATTAAAAATTTTCACGCAAAAGCAGTGCCATACTGAACAATAAATGGGCCCCAAGATAACATAAATACGCCTACAGAATAATATAATAGGCGAAAAAAAGCACGGTTTGGCTGTTATTGTAACAACAATTAAAACTGTCGCTAAGCATAATTAAGAATATTTCAAATATTCAATTATTTCAGATAGAGAACAGTCAAACTTAGATCTACAAAAAAATCACCATATTCAGCTACAGCAGTTACCTTTAAATTTAACGCTAAAAGAGCCCAAAGCTAAATAATTAGGGTTTTGTTTTAACTCGTTTCGGTGATTCACGCTGAAAAATAATCACGGATTTTGCGGAAGTTACGCAATAATAAATAATAAATACTACTTCCGCTTCCGGTTAAATTTTTTTTAGATTTTTCACGTTTATGTTTTTGTTTTTTAACGAAATAGAATATTATTTGATTTACTTAAGCTATCAGTCACTGTTCATTTGGTTAATACTATAATTCATTCATTTGTAATTCGTCGATGTTATTAGTTTCTAAGTTCCTCACCATATCAAAAGTTTATTGTTTAGAACTTCGAATCTTACAAATGCTCTATGATGCGCATATATGAGTGAGATACCTAAACCGACATAAACATAGCCCCATGATCTGTATCTCCTCTTTATCGGCTTGTGTGTCAGAACGTTATTGATATTCCAATGATAAAATAGTTTAATAATATAAAAGTTAGGCTTAAGGATATTAAAACCAAAAACGAATATATCTTGGTTAGAAAACGAAACTTATATAGGTGTGAAAGCATTAGATTAAATCTAAAAAACAATGAAGATTAAATTATTTAATGCAATTAAGGTCAAATATTTAATTATTTACTGATATCATTACTGCACAGTGATT
>JAQIWG010007672.1:0-12108 GCA_034695025.1 Chamaedrilus cognettii | reverse complement strand
GACAATAGAATGCAATGCCTAATAATTATTATGGCGTCCAATGCTGAAGCAAATTAATGGGACCAGCTATGATTAACTTTGAATGCTTCATCTTTATACCTTACACCTACGGTGTTTGATAATACAGCAAGTTCTTTGTAGCTTAAATGTGTGTCTCGACCTTCGTGGTAATGGTATCAATTTACAGTGTGTGCATAAGCAGCTATTAATACGACCAGGGGCCTGCTTCTCTGAGAATCCCTCACTTTTAACTTAAACTTAAGCCTAAGTTGAAAAGTTACAAAATTAAATCCATTCACCGACCACAGGATGTCATCATTTGGCATTTCAGCAGTTGCACGGTCTTGTGTGAGCAACCTATTGATGATCAAATTAAAATTACAATTGTAACAGAATATTGTACGCTAACACTGTGAACGCTTCCCTAATACACCATTAGGGAAGCGTTCACAATATTAGCTTACAATATTCTGCTACAATTGTAATTTTAATTTGATCAGCAATAGGTCTTTGATTTCGGTAAATTTCATAGAAATATTTGACACATTGGCAAACAACGTCACTTTAGTTTAGTGCCAGAGGATCCGATTTCTTTGCAACACAGTGTATTTTCACTTGTTTGGCGGTGGTCTCATCTCATTTTTAACCCCGCCTGAGCGCAATGTGGGGAGAGCCAAGATTATCAGCAACTTTTTCTCCAACTCGGGCAAGTGTCCTCTACAATATGCCTATTTCAGATTTTTTGTTTCAAGCAACCGGGTAGGAAAAAAAAGAAGACGTGAAGATGGTCAAAATCAATGCTTGCTATGCCCACCTAAGACTTACAAGGCCGGTGGCTAAAAATTAGTTCCAAATTAGCAGTAGGCTACACTCCGTAGTACATCCTGCAAAAAAATGTGAACTCTAGCTATGGCAGTCTAGAAGCTATAGATGCCGAAACTTCTAAAAGTATCACTTTAACTCTCCCTAGAGCAATGAAAGGAGCATCCGGACTTTGGCCAAAAAAATCACAAACTCGGGCAAGTTTCTCAATTTGTTTCTCGACTCGTTTCTTTACAACATAGCCATTTCCGATTTTTCGCCCCTTGCAATCGGCTGTGCAACAACATAGCCGCCTTTGGCCTAAAACTGGCGATCAAAAATCAATGCATAGCTAAAAAGGTCAAGAGTAGACTGCAATGAGTCACAGAGAATCTAGTGGATTCACCACTGGGCCGTAGATCGAATTCCTGTCTTAACGCCACCTTGCAAGCGAGGAGGGAGCTGTACCAGTCGCTCTATATAGCGTATGTTGACATTAAGGCATCATTTGATTCAGTTGATCGCGAAGCTCTCTGGCTGCTTGTCAAAAGCATTGGCCAGCCCAACAAAATCGTCTACCTCATGAAAGCTCGCTGCACTGACACAGTGCATGCGCTGTGTGCACGCGGATAGAGCTCTCCGAACGGTTAAACATAAACAGCGGTGCTAGGCAGAGATGCACTATCACGCAACATATTTTTATGCCTCCAGTGGACTAGATCATGGAGCGCACTGTCCGTAAGGGTCAGCTGAACGAGACATTGCTCACCAATCCCGATTACGCTGAAGACGTTGCCATGCTTGCTCCAGATTCTTATACTTAGCCTAGGAGGATGCTACCTTCGACTTAGAAATAAACTAAAACAAAACTAAAATTCAGTCCACGGATGCTACGAACTCGCAAATGGTTAAGATCCCCTGAGGAAACAAACTAGACATAATCCCGTCGTTTACGTACCAGGGTTCACAAATTCGTAGTACGGAGAGTGGCCTTAACAAGTTTATCGTAAGTTACAAAAATGCTAGTGAAAGCAGCTTCTATGCAGAAATTGATAAGAGTCTTATCAAATCTAAATAAAAAATATATATATATGTATACCGTATATCGCAATACATGGCACTCTAATAAATACCTTGCCCCTGCTGCGCTCGCAATGCATTTCCAGCAGCCATTTGAATGATATTCTGTAGAAACTCTTGAGGAACAAATGGACCCGCTTGTTGTCCTTGCTGCTGCAGTGGTTGCTGCTGTGGCTGCTGCTGAGGCCGCTGCTGCTGCTGGGACTGCTGTTGCTGCGGCTGGGGTTGCTGTGGCTGCGGCTGCTGCTGCTGCTGCTGCTGCATACGCAGTCTTGGCTGTTGCTGCTGCCCTGAAGATTATTGAAAATATATTCTTTCATTTTTAATTGATCAAATTCCAAAAAAAAATTAACTTTGTCAAAATAACTTGACACAAGTTAAAACAGAATGAAGTACACTAGTTGTATGATGCAACTATACTTAAGAAATGTTCAGAAAATATATTATAGGTTAACATTAATTAATTATATTAATGGGTAATAACAAATTTAGATTCACAAAATTTGAATAAGCATTCTAAATAAATGGCAGTATTAAGTATTATAAGTATTCAATTATGTCAATTTCATTCTGGTTGTCTGCCTTCTACTTTGAGATTTGAAATTAGAAAACTGAATTTTTCCTGAGACATGCAACATCTGAATGACTCATTGCCTTTAAGATTGTTTTCCTTGGTTGGTGATGATGACTATGAAAATCTTAGGAAAAAGTATAACATTGTGAAACATGATAGTTGAGCAACAGTTAAGTACAAAGTGTTTAAATGGCTAGAATATGAGCTAAGACTAAATTCGTGACATTATCGTTTGATGTAATTTCGTATCAGTAGGCTAAGACTTGTTGCAATGTGTTTGTTTAAATTTTGACAATTCAAAATTTTCTTATAGTCTAACTTATTTACTTATACTTTTTGGTTCAGAATTGAATTTTTAATTTTTATTTAGTTTTTGGTTTATGTGATGATGTGCTGTCATTGATTTGGCAAACAAAATACATATAACCAATCATCGTGTCCATCATGCTCTATATTATACCATATCTCCAAAACATGGACCACAAACAAGGCGGATATGAATCATCTCCAGGCATTCCATATGCGCTGCCAAAGAGAAATAGTGGGTGTCCGCTGGTTCCATCAGGTGAAGAATCTGGAAATCATCCGCTGAACGGACCTCTTTCACATTGAAGATCTGATCCTGTGACGCAGACACTTCCTCTTTGGTTACGTCGTTATGATGAACCCTTTGTCACCGGCCCATACGTCTCTCAAGCTCTGCTGCGACATTTCCATGGCCCGCCGGGTCCCACCAGGATGGAGAAGGTCCCCCGGTCGCCCTAGGACAATGTTGACTTGCCAGCAAAAGAAACAGTGGAACATCCCGGTGTCAATGGCATGGATGAGGGCACTTAACCGAGAGCTGTGGTGTAAGGGCGCGACAGCCTATGGCTCTGCAAGATAGAGTAATAGAGGCAAGACAACTACTCTAATTATATAGTAAGAATAGGATGTGCAACGTAGTAACAGCATATCAGGGTTTTCACTCATTTAGAGCTTTAAAACTCCCAGAGTTTTCCAGGTTGAAATATAAAAATTTTTGTCCATTAATTACTCGCAGCTTCGACATTTATAAACCTGGATGCAACGCATTGCCATGTAGTTATGGCTTGTGTGAATAATTTGAAAGCCTTGGCAATGTGAGAGACTACACAAAAATTATATGGTATGAGATACACGTTCAGGCATAGACCCTTGCCCAAACAGGGGGGCCTGTTTGCGTTTCAAGCCCCCACAGTTGATATAAGCAAAGTCCATTAATTTAAGCTAAAAATTCACATAACTAAATTTATGTTTTGGGGTGTTATACCCATTCTGTTTTGGTTTTCAAGCCCCCCAAGTTAAAATTTTGGCTATTCCTTTCATTTTCTTGTGTTTTGATGATGTAGGTATAAGCGTATACATGGAAGGTAAAAAGTTTCTCTCAGCATCTCTCCCCCCGCCCACTCCGCGGTCGCGAGTTCAGTAGGCCTAGCGAAGGGGAAAATTAGGTCCTTGAGTCCTGGTAAACCAAGTCCTCCTGAACCCTGGAACCGCTACTGCCCCTCCTTCAGGCTCCTCTCGGGAAACGCGTGAGAGCCCTAACGCCGGTGCCAATGACACCGGCTCTGCCTATAGGCCTAGTCTACGTATAGCATAGGCCTACAGTTTTCGGTTAGTCTACTATCATTATTCTTTCAAACCTTCTACAGCCATTATGAGAGATCTATCTAATACTTTTTATTTTATGAAAATTGGACTAACGGTTCAAAAGTTATCAAACTGGGACTCGATTTGGCACTTTAGTGGAGAACGATCCGTATGCACCTATGCGTGTATATATATATGTACAATATAAAAATGTATATTAATTTGCATTTATACATTTGTTAATACATGTTTGCCAGATACTTCTTGCATGACTTGTGACAGGTACTGTGACAGAGAAACCAAACCCTCATTTAAATCTACCACTCAGGTAAATATATGATTGATTTATAATTGACTATGATAATTGATTATGATATATTTAATTGACTAAGATTCCTGAAGCAATAAAAATGTAGCTAGGTAAGATCAGATTTGATACGTTTACCGAAACCATCACTGTCCAAATGTCTGACTGTTGAACATTAACGCAGCAGAGCATATATTTCGTCAGAACACATACAGGGTGCGGAAAAAAACAATACCCCCCTAGCAGATTCGCAATAGCTCAGTCAAAAATTGATATTTTTGCTCCATCTTTTCAGGGATTGTAGCTGAGATAATTTGACAAAAGTTCTGACAATTTTACTTGAAAATCTGCTTTCATTCAAATGTTATGAAACTTTTACCAAAATAAGTTTAAAAACCGTTTTAACCGACACGATTATGTCTGCAATTAGCATTTTTATGTCTTTCAGTTGCAGCGCTTTGAATCACTGAGGATAAATAAGAAGTCCTGAAAGGAGTCGACTGCTTTGGTCAACAATAATCTTGATATATTCTGTATTTGCCATCTGCTCTGATGAATGCTTAATATCTCCTTCTGCCTGCATGCATGGCGTTGTTGACGGGCTGCTGCAGCGCAAGTCAGTTTAGTCGCGCACTGGTTCGTTTTCAGTTCCACCGTTGTATTCAGCATGGGTCTGTGGGCCTGGCACTTTACATGCATCACCCCCACCCCCCCATTTATGGTAGTCTGGCAAGATAGATCCAGCCAGTTTAGAAACGAATTTCGGAGATCGGCAGACATAAAAATGCTATTTGCAGGCATCACTGTGTTAGTTAAAACGGTTTTTAAACTTTTTTTGGCAAAAGTTTCATAACTTTTGAATGAAAGCAGATTTTCAAAAATTAAGTAAGATAAAAGTAAATTAAGTAAAATTTTCAGAACTTCTGTCAAATTATCTCAGCCACAATCCCTGAAAAGATAAAGCAAAAATATTAATTTTTGACTGAGTTACCGCGAATCTGCTAGGGGGGTATTTTTTTTTCAGCACCCTGTACTTCTTCAACATTACACAATAGATAAGCGAATTTGTGCTAATGTGTGAGTTAAAGGGGAAAATTTTAAACATCCTGCATGACATTTCCTCCTATAAAATTTTTATGGAAAGTGAAATTTTTGCGAATAATGCAATGAATCTTGCTTTTAATCTGAAGAAATGAACAATGCTGATTCTACAGCTTTCTCAATCGACTGTGACTTCATGATCAACAGCATTTGTGCAAAATACATGATTTTTGGGCAAATTCAGTAGGATTTACCACAGTTCGATTTATTTTTTTCAACATTTGACAAAATGGAAATTATACAAAGAGCATAATTAAAACCAGCATTAGCTCATATATTATTAATCACATACTACATTAATAATAATAATATCCATAATTATTTGTTTTCGATCATACCTCAGTTAGGTTAGGTCAGTCAGTTAGGACTGTGGACATACTCCATATGTTGTAGCTTCACCCCTACAGGAGAGTTTCCGCTTTCAGTTTGCTATTTCGTTTGAATCTTTAACTTTGCCTCGATTAATGCCGTCTAGAAACGTGAGATTCTGTTCAATGTTTCGTTACCTTTTCAAGCAGCAGGGATAGTTGACACAATTTTTGATGCTCTGTTGTCCAGTCCACACAATTTTTGATGCTCTGTTGTCCAGTCCAACAGACTTACGCTATTGGATCTATGATAAAAATTGCCAGCCTAGTGTGCGCCTGTGGGGATTTGTAGTTTAAGGACTGTGCCTAGCAGCAAAGACTATTCCAGTCCGGTTCCAAGAGAGCCGCCACAGAATCGCTTCCCTTCTTAGTCGCCTTTAACGACTCGCCCAGGGAGCTCTGGGTTGCAAGTCAATTCTTTATCCCTCTGCTAGCAGGGGATCAGTGCCTACGGTAACAAAGTATTAACTAACTTATATTAACTCCAGCAATCTAATCTTAGCCGTTGATTCATTAGAACCCTATCTGTTTTAATAAGTTCTGCGAAGATTTCACAAATAACACACGAAGCACAGAACACAGAAGAGACATACCTGGTACTTCAGAAATGTTCATCTGTCCAGGAAGCATTTCAACAATCATATGAAACCCTGGTGGGAAGGCTCCGCTACCAACACTGCCACTCATTGGATGCTGGGCCATATTATCTGAAGACTCAGCTTGAGTATTCATGTTGACAAATGAACCCCATGATGGCTGGCCGATTCCTACCGGATTGGAAAATCTAACCTAAAATTAATAAAGATCATCAACAACTGAAAATATAATAGCATAATAACAAAATAAAATAAAAATATACACAGGCAAATTTGCCATTTGTATAAAAACAAATCAAGAACAATTTTAGAGCGCTTTACAATTCCAACACTTCAGACCAACGAGTGACGAGTAATATCAACAATTGCAGCAATCTTAAGTAAAAAATTTCAAATGACACGGTAAATAATTCAGTCTTATGCTTCAACTACGCTGCAACTATAGCGAGCGCGGTTTCAAAATATGGTGTTGCGTAGGGAGAAGATATGGTTGAAACATTGCGTTATGTCTGCATCTTCTTTGTCCGGTGTCTGGTTGGGGGTGTTTTTTTCAGATATGTATAGATTTGCAATTTTTATTGCTTTGGATTGTGTAAGCTGGACTGTTGTGATTTGTAGTTCTATGTTCGTTCGGTAAATGGATTGGCGAACGGTATTGCTGGTGAACTTGATGCTGTTTTTGATGTAGGTGACAAGTCTTGAGGTTGAAGAGAGGAATCGAGATGTGAATGGTGAGGTGATCCCGCCGGTGTATGTGTTATCACTGATAAAGAAGAAACACAGTACGAAACTCCGAGCTGAAATGGGTATGAATACAGTGGAGGATGCGGTAAGGAGATACTGACTTAGATGGCTGGGGTATATTTTGAGAATGAATGTGGATGATTCAACACTGGATGGTCTTGATGCCGGATGGTTCAATGCCGCATGTACATGTATGATATAGTCTAGTGTCGAATGTTGGCTGCAAAGGTGAAAGTGTTGATTATGCGCGATACGAATTTTTTCTGCGTGACTCTTGATATCATGTCTAAGACATACCAGGCCTCCAAAGGACGACACCATATCTTTGGTTGTATTTCATACTGTACGATTGATATTTTAAAATTGATCTTTGCAAGATTGATATTGTAAGATTGATATTTTAAGATTGATATTGTAAGATTGATATTGTAAGATTGATATTGTAAGATTGATATTGTAAGATTGATATTGTAAGATTGATAGGCCTACATATTGTAAGATCGATATGGCATTAGAATTAGTAAACTGATTCATGAACCTAAGAAAAAAAAATCAGAAATTGCCCATTCAAATTAAGAGCAAATTGGACGCACTTTCGATACATCGCTATTAACAATGCCACAATAAAATATCAGCTAAATTATTGCTTTCTACTAAATTGGTATATATTTATTTGTTTACATCATATCATGTTTTGTATACTGCTGTGTTTTGTGTGTTGCTACCGATTTAGTGAATAAAAAATATATATCATAAAAGAATTTTTTTTTGTCGATTCCGTCAGGTAATATATGATACAAGTAGATAGAAAATATATACAGGAAAACGGAAAATGACGTGGAAAGGCTGGACGGAGCTGCTTGTGAAAGCGACGGGACTAAGACGGGTATACGGGACAGAGACGGTACACAAGACAGACCAGATAAGATGGGTCAGATGGATAAAATAAACTGGAGGAAGGATGTCGATGCATTGAATGGCCTGCCTGTGTTAGCAGGAACGTAGGCAAAAAACATGCACGCAGGCGTATGCATTGCAGAAATTGCAGAAAAAGACTTTAGCTCAAGCATGGTCAAAGGAGTAGACATTGTTAATAAAAATCTTTAAAGAAAAATACCTGTGCTGGAAAAGGTGCAACTCCGGCAGCGGAGGGGGCTGGCGTTGCCTGAGAGCCTTCAGCAGGTTGAGTGGAAACAGCCCCTGGGCCCTGCGAGGGGGTCTGGGCAGCAGGGCCGCTCACCGGTACTTGCGCAGCTCCCACTCGTTGAGCCATATGCACTGGGATATGAGCCACATTGATCTGAGTCTGAAAATATCATTTCAGATCTAAAATCCTTTCCTTTTTTTACATCGAGCTATTAAGCAAACAAAAAAGCTAATGTTTCCAATGACCAAAAGAGTATCCTATTATCACACAATTTGGCTTACGGTCACAAGGAGCTAGCAACCTCATATTTGATTGTCATGATTCAATAAGGGCCATGGCCCAGTCAGTTCTCTCCCTCGTCGCCTTCGCCTTCCACCAGATTGAAGAATTTGATGTAGGCTACTCATCCAGAGCTTAGTTGACTCGGGAGCCATCATTTGAAAGCTGGAAGCTTAAATCAACTAAGAGAGGATTCAAACCCCAAACCTATGAATCTGCAGTCCAGCGTGCTAACCACTGGATGATGTGGTTAGCCCTCACCAAGCTATCCACATTAAAATATTGAAAATAGTGAATCCATTTCAGCGTCTAATGATGTCAAAGACATTAGACGCTATGATTAAATGCTCCACTTACGCACCCGCGAATATTTTTAATAACAATCTTATTTTTGACCAAGGATTTAGCTGAAGAATGATCCGGGGGATTTTTGTCCTTCGTAACAGATGCGACGATAACGGTGCTGACCCAGTTGATCGATAGCCTTGCTGATGTCGTTTACTTACTCTTTACTTGTAACACCATTTTGTCTAGGGAACAGTACTCGGGGTTCTTTATAACTTCTTCATAAGAAGTTAAACAGGATCGTCGTGGAGTTGGCTGCTGCAGCCCTGCATGTAATAGACTGAGTGCCTAAATTCCAACTGTATCGCACTGAGCGCTACAGTTCTACTGCATTTGACGAGTGCATCAGTCCTACCGGTATCGGAGCTAGTAGCCTACTGCAGTCTTACCTGTATTCTTAAGAGCGCTGCAGTCTGACAGGCATTGGACTGGGTACTGCAAAATCCTGCCTGTTTAGTGCAGCAAGTATTACTGTATTAGACTGAAAGCAGCAGTCCTACCTATCCTAGGCAAGTGTACTACATTGCTACCCGTACTGGAATGGCTGCTGCGTGCTGCATGAAGGCTCGGTGTGAAGGGGGGCCAGCAGTGAAAGCAGCGCGCAGCCCATGCGGGGCGGGGCCACTCAGGTCGACCATCAAGTCACTCAGGCTGTGATAGAGGTGGCTCACAAAGTGCAGCGCCTCTGACGTCAAGTCAAACTGGCGTTGCGACCTCACGCGTTCCTCTTCCTGCACATCAACCGTGCCATGTAACCAGTCAGCTCACCATAAAGATCAAACATTGTGGCATAATGCTGTTCCTTCCTATTCTTAGCAACTACATTTGCAATCAATTCGCTCCAAAGAAATGACCTAATATTACATACAATTAAACAAAAAAATTATTTGACATTGACCAAAAATTCATCAAGGTATTCCGGAAAAGGTATTCCGGAATTTATCCTATATAGTGGGGAGGCAGAATCCATTTTTTTCAGATTAGATTGCACTGAAGCGTAGCCAACTAACACCTATCCAGATATGCTTGGGGGGAGGATCCAAACGTCAGGAAAAGCATGATGTTACTTGTTGGAAAGGGTGCAGTAACTTCTTATGAATTTATCAAGATGGCCGCTGACCCGATTCAATAAAACGACAATAACTCAAGAACTATTTGAGATATTTCAACTTGTAATAGCTTGTTTGAAAGGTCTTTTGATCCTATACAAGAATGGCCCTTATGACTTTTCTTGAAAAAATATACTTTGTCCCCAAAATTTAAAATCAGTGATCATTACAACGAAATTAGTAAGTCAAATGAGAATTTTTCATGCTTGCAGACAAAGTATACAGTTTTGTGCATTACTTTTTGAGACATGAAATATAAAGAATAAAAAATCCTTTCCAACGAGCTATTGCGCGTCCAGATCACATGCTGACACTTTGTCCGCAAGCATGAAAAATTCTTATTTCTACTAGTGAAATTCATTGCAAAAATTACTAATTTTTTATTTGCTAGACCAAGTATATATTTTTCAAAAAAAGTCGTAAGGTCCCTTTCTTATAGAGGATTAATATAACTTTCAAATGAGCTACTATACGTTTAAATATCTCAAATAGTTCTTGAGTTACTGTCGTTTTATTGAATCGGGTCGGCGGCCATCTTGATGACGTCACAAAAAGTTACTGCACCCTTTCCAACAACTAACACCATGCTTTTCCTGATATTTTGACTCCCCCCCATCATTTCTGGATAGGTGTTAGTTGGTTATGCTTCAGTGCAATCTAACTCTGGATTTAGAGCACTTTTTAAAATCTGCCTCTCCACTACATTGGGTTTTCATGGATATAAGAATTACACTCTACTAGCAAACCAGTGCCCGTGAGAAAGCAAATCGGCGTGCAAAATACTGTAGTTATATGGGAACAGGGAACAGGGAGTTATATGGGAACAGGGCGCCTAACAGGCTGCCACACGTGCAACGCATGCGCGTCTAATCTGCACGTTTATCACGTTTAACCTCGGCAATCTTGGACTACCGACGCCAACTTTCTCAGACGTTTTAGCTTTCAGCACGGAGAAAAACAAACTAGGATAATTTTCCAGAAACTTTATGTAACTTCCTTAGGAAATAGGAAAGCTATAACTTTAGGCCTAAGGTTATAGCCTACTTTTAGGCTAGCAATCAGGTCAGCTCAGCACGAATTTTCAATGGAGCGTACAGCTGGGCCTATCGCGGGCCGACATGGCCACTATCGCTACAGCTGCGGACGCCTGCATGCCCTTCGCTCTGGGGCCGCAGCTAGGCCCGAGCCTGCCGTTCTTACCCCTCTTGCCACCCTGGGCATACTCCGCTATCGGGGCAGGAGGGGGGGGAGGAGAAAGCAGCGTCCTATCTCGGTCATTACTTCCAGCTCACGAGCCCGGGGGGCACCACGCAACCACGCAGGCTCACAACGCCAGTCCAACAGACAATTGATGCGCCGCTTTCTATGCAGCCACCCTCAACTCGGGCCTACGCGTGTCCGACTACTAGTGCGACCGGCAACCGAGCTCCCAAATGCACTCCCCCCCCCGCTATCCCGCACCCTTCCCCAACACGCCCCTCCGAGTATCTATGTTATCAATGCGAACTCTATAGCTAAGCCGCACGCTCTCGAGCAACTCCACGCGGAGCTAACTGGATACGACATAGACATAGCCATAGTCACAGAAACGCATTACAAGAAAAAGCATTTAGAGGCAGCTTGCAATATAAACGGATATCGGGTGCACAGGCGCGATCGGGAGGGCAGGCGGGCGGGGGGCGTAGCGGTGTTCGTGCGGGACAGCCTTGGGGCGACAGAGTGCGTCGTGGCGGGTGACACGAGGGTGCTAGAACTGCTCTGGATTAAGGTCAGCACGCCGGGCCGAGCCGTATATATAGGCGCGCTATATCATCCCCCAAAGCCGATCTACCGGGTCGAGGATCTCATGGACCAGATAGAAAGGTCGGTCGAGGAGCTTGCAGCTGAAGACGTAGGATCTCTCATAGTGTTAGCCGGCGATATAAACCAGCTCAACGTCGACACAGTCGCCGAACGAACTGGTCTCACTCCTCTGGTTAAGGTTCCCACCCGAGGCGAAAACACACTCGACATGATTTTTGTCTCAGAGGAATGCTACCAGAGTAT
>JAQIWG010007671.1:0-12109 GCA_034695025.1 Chamaedrilus cognettii | reverse complement strand
GATGTTTTTCCATCTCCGTTTGCATGACATATTCTTGGTGCGTTAAAAGTGCAATATACATACATACATACATAGACGATATAATGTGCACAATGTAATTAGGTCGATGTATAAGTTAAACAATGTGCCTACGTTAAACTTGCTTAGTGACGAATATCTATAGACATGTGCAATAAGTTTACCGGTAACGTCCATGCGATAAGAATCAGATCGTCTTAAATTCTGTGAAATCCATATTTTCGCTCTAAGATTTCTCGATTGACCGTATAGGCCTAAGTCGAGACAGCCTAAGATCACTGAATGTTTTGCAGATCGTAAACAGACTAAAATAGTCTCAATTATTGCGCGAGCCGTGAGTGCGTGTTCTCTGTAAAATACGAGAGGCAATCTGAGAACAATATCCTGCTCTTTCACAAGTTACAAAATGACGACAATTGTGGGTGACCACTCGACATCGATAGTTTCGGCAACAGTTTGCAAGAACGACACTCCATAGTCCATGCACATGGGCGATCGCAGGATTTCTTTCAAGGGGGTACAAAACACAGTTTGTAATGTAAACACAGGGGGGCGCAAACTCAAGGGCGAGGGGAGGGGGTGCTGACATAAATTTTCTTGGCTATCAAAAAATGCTATGAAGAGAATGCATCCTCTGTCGTCCCCAGCGCAACCATCTCTAACGCAACCATCTCTACGCACAACTTCAGTTATTTTTTGTTGACACCGGCTCACTGGGAAGACCAATCTTGCAGCTGCCAGGTGGGTGCACACTGCACAGGGGGGTGCAATCTGCCTTTCCAGGGGGGTGCAAGGGCACCCCCTTGCATCAGTGCGCGGACGCCCGCCGCCCATGTACATGCATGCTCAGTTATGCAAAAACAGCTCTAACGCTACATTGTTCGGCTTGTTCAGAACGCAATAGTACTTCAATATTTGGATGCAATTGGAAATGATAACGTCACGAACAAGGACTAGCATCATCTGTCGAGTTTTCACTCATCGATTGTCAAGCCAAAATGTGGGTGTTTTGTTTTTTGCTTGTTGTAATAAGTCACTTTTGTCCACTGTCCACTGTCCAGTGTCCGGCGGCGATGTAGGCCTACAAAATTGTACACGTAGTTAGGCTATAAATCTAGGTCTACGTTTAACTTCTTATTTTTAAAAATTCATATTTACAACTGTTCCGCTCTGTTTATTAGTGTGCCAGTGCAACGCATGACAAAAATTCTACTAATATCAGGGTTATTCTATTTGAACAATCGGATACACAATCCCATGGCGAGAATGAGAATCTGGGGTGTAAACAATGCACATTGTTATATTAAACAATGCATGAACTAGACAATGTAGGCTATTTGAACACTGAAATAGCATGAATAATGGCACTCTATTTTGTCGCGGCAATGTATAGCCTGTCACTCTTCTCTTCGAAAATACCGTACAGACGGTACAGTCATGTCCTTCCACCTTGGTAAGTACTTTGATCCATAAACATACTCAACGAGTAAGAATTTTCCCCTACAACTAACTTGAATAATTGGTCCAAAAATGGCGTGACATGATGGTAAACACTTAGAAGTTGACGATGTAGGCCTACCCTCAATATAGGCCCACAAAAAGAAAATGCACCCCTCAAAGCTGCGCCGAAACTATCCGTCAGCACCCCCAGCTCCCCCTCCCGGCTTGTGACTTTCATAAAGAATTGTGTCTAATATTCTATGCCCCCCCCCTTCCCACACCCAAGAAGAATAGCTGGATCCGTTCCTAATTTGAGCTGGCGCCATCTGACTGACATATCTACCATCAGCTGGAGCCATTTAACTGACACATGTATCTACCATCAGCTGGAACCATCTAACTGACACATGTATCTACCATCAGCTGGAACCATCTAACTGACACATGTATCTACCATCAGCTGGAACCATCTAACTGACACATGTATCTACCATCAGCTGGAACCATCTAACTGACACATGTATCTACCATCAGCTGGAACCATCTAACTGACACATGTATCTACCATCAGCTGGAACCATCTAACTGACACATGTATCTACCATCAGCTGGAACCATCTAACTGACACATGTATCTACCATCAGCTGGAACTATCTAACTGATACATGTATCTGCCATCAGCTTGAACTATCTAACTGATACATGTATCTGCCATCAGCTGGAACCATCTAACTGACACATGTATCTACCATCAGCTGGAACCATCTAACTGACACATGTATCTACCATCAGCTGGAACTATCTAACTGATACATGTATCTGCCATCAGCTGGAACTATCTAACTGATATGATATCTAGCGTCAAACTGCGTCTTTCTCAATGTTACAATGTTAACACCTTGCAGTCCGTTCCCAATAATAAGATAAGAACCACCGAGTGGCATCGAATCACCGACCCGTGAGCATCTTTTAGTTTGAAAGACGCCAGTGGCGCCAGTGGCACGCGCCATGCAGACTCCAGCCTAATGATTCTTATCAGACGTCTGCTGCAGTTGAAATCTTGCTCAGTTTCGTACAAAACTGGAACTTGAAGAGCCGACATCGCACTGCGCGGAAAGGGGGAGGGGGAGATTTTGTAGTTTAAGGATCGTGTATAGCAACAAAGACTATCAGTCTAACGGTCCAGCTCTGTGTAATGCCCGAGTTACATTGGTTCTTCCCAGCGGATTCCGGTCGTGTTCGGAAAGAACGCGCGATGATGCATCTTGCTAGAAGACAGGACTTCCGGGACGACGCGTGCGCTTGCACTACGTCTTCGCATTAACCACCATTCGCCAATGTCTCGCGTAGTGTTGTAGGCCTAATTACGACCATCGCTTGCGGTAATCGCGTCGATGGAGACGCGAAGACGCTGCATTGGATCTTGCGAGCGGATTGCGGGAAGAACTCTTCCGGGAAGACAATGTCATAACTCAGAACTGCTCCCCGTTCTTTAGCTGCCTTTCACGACTCGCCCGAGGGCTTTGGGCTGCAGGCCAATTCGTTGTTTTCCGACTTGCAGGGGGTGATATGAAAAGGACAGGGGAAGCAATTAATGCTCTCCGTTCGAATATAAATGAATGTTGGCCTCGCAGGTGTTAAAGATATTTGACCTATTTTTGAATACTGGCTTTTAAAATGTGCATGTTATTTATTAAAGGCATTAACCTGTCCTGGAAATGCATGTCTTGAGACAAACACACATCCTTGCCATTTAATCTGTTGCACAAACTATCTTAAAAATAATTCGACTGTAATATGACTATAATCGCTTTTTCTATAAATTTCAGAGAATTCTTCAGAGATTAATTGAGCACTAAATTGATCAATTGAGTCATAATTTGCAGTTTTTAGCATGGTATAGTTATCGTTCAACTCGTACCAAATTTTGCTGATACCAGAAAAAATGCTCGTTTAGCCTACACCTGCTGTAGCCTACAGTGTACTGTACGTAGGCAATTCCTTCCCTGCACGAGCATGCACGCAGAGCTGCAGCAAGCTGTATCAGATCATCTCACACTTTCATCTACAAGCCATGGCCCATGTACTGTATACGGCCCCTAGATCTAGCTATCCTATGATCCAAGTGAGGTCTGGGGTTACGTTTAGGCCTCAAAGTTGTCCATGCAAGGGTTAAAAATAGATAATTATTGCTTGCATGCCATACGTAATAGCCTATTATGTACTGCAAGTTAGTTATTGAGCTTAGATCAATCTGGCACTGTAGCTTACGTTTCAGCAGAAGTTCAGATCAAGTTTGAACTCCGAAATGCATGCTTTTTAACAGCTGTATGGTCTGAAATATTTTACGTTTGACAGGTGGCACGCTAAATAAAGAACCGGAGACAAAAACATCAAAGGATTCTTCCATGTTAAAATCTAGAATTACCCTTTCTGTAGATTTATATTGCTAGGCCTGGCTTTATTCTAGGCCTATGCCTTCTATGCGTAACTGCCTGGCAGACAGACGAACACAGAGCTGAACTGTTTACACGCCGCTGCGCCGCGATAGGGTTAACCAATCTACTGTTGTTTTGTGGGGGTTCTGGAACGATCCTTCATTGTCTGCAAGCTTATTTAGATGAAATTTTACAACTGCGCATTTCTTTCCAAATCAATGGACCAGAGTGCTAGAGATACACTACACTGTTGGCTACAATCATGCTAGTATTGGGTAATCGACACCCATACATGCATACATTTCAGTTTTAAATCTGCGAAATGTAATAAACTGCAATAATAAAAGAGGCTAAGCCTGTTTTGAAGTAGTCAAGGACTATGCTGACTGCAATATTGTTTTGAGAGGGCTCGCATTTAATTGGTCTAAAATTATTTTCGAATTCAGACATGAATCTCAAATGCATTTGCGTGAGAAAACAATATGTTTAATACAACGAAGAAGCTAAAAAGCTGATATGACTTTCATTCAAAAATGTAGTGTAATCAAATTCAAGAAGCTGTTTGATTGGGCTTTTATTGGACTTTTAGACCCTTATGTTTTACAATTTTGAGGACATATTTCGATATCTTAAATCATTGTTCATTAGTTTTCTTCCTTTTATAATGCTGGTAATCTTAAAGGAACAAAATCGAATAAGTTATTGTTGTTATTGTTAAGTTAAGTTGTTGTAATAGGCATTGAGCACATTTCCCATGGACTTTTTCGAAAATTTTGCGTATTGAAGGAAAGGTAAAATACGTCCTTCCTCTTTCAATTTTGCCCAAACATATTGCATGCTGACTGTTGGCTACTGGCTGCAGCTGGCTGTTCGCGGAACACTGTTGGTTTAGATTATCCGTAGTTGAGTAGCAGTGCGCCGAGGGATAATTTACTACTCTCTCGAGTCTGCGTGATCTGCAGCATATAGAGCCTGCATGCAGTCGTCTGTAGGGCCGACTTCGCCAATCGCAATAAGAGAAACTTTAGCTTTTGCGACTTTTCTACCATATACCGTTACTGTAGGGGTAAGCTGAGACGCCAAAGATCATAGTTACCGCCTTGTTATAATATTGCTGGACTACCTGCTGCCGAACTCCGAAAGTTCGATAAGTAGGCTTAGGCTATGAGTGCAGCATCTAGCTATAAATTATTTTAGTCTGAAAGTGTCCTTTCAGACTAAACAATGTATGTTCATTCACGCATTTGATTGTATTCAATATTGCATTTTTTCGATAGTTTAGATTTAGTACCGGTAACTTCATTTTATGTTGGCTCTAGACATAAATTGTTGACATAACGCGCTGGTCTAGCGTAACTCTCCCGAATTAGGACTAAAAAATAAAATGCGTTGTTAGATCAATATTATGTATTATAAATTGTACAATGTACGATTATTGTAAAATTCAAGGCGCCTCCGTTCAAGTTCGTTAATGCTCCTGTATATATGGGCTCTACAAATATGACGCGTAGCCTAATACTGTAATTGCTTATACAGATATATAGCTTAACCCCTAGTTGGATATTTTAGTTAAAATTCACTAGCAAGATGGCGCTATTTTGAACCCTTTTTCATCATTACTATTGACTATAATGCAGCCAAACCAACGAGGTATTAATTTGCTTGGATTTATTTTTGCTTCATCTGTTGACTAGGCCTACTCCACGGCTGCAGTGACCGTGCATGTAGGGTAGACGTAAATGTAACAACATCAGGCCCACCTCGAAATGTGATAGAAGTTTTCTTATTAATGATCTCTTCGGTGCATATCTGTATAAATGAAGAGAAGATTCTGTGTGTGTATCTGTTTGACCGGGATGCATTTCCGCAGTTTTGCAACTTTTCACTAGAAACCTTCACTACTGTGTCGGTGTGGGCATGGGACACCCAGTGGAGGGATTCCATTTCCATTCTCAGTATTTCTTAACCCGGGCAACGCCGGGTACCCCAGCTAGTTCATAATAATAATAATTTGGATTGGCCTTTTTGATTAAACTATTTATTTGCTACTAAATTAATAAACCACTGACCTATTTTAGTTTCCGAGATTCCGATAATTCATACTTTGGCCTAATATAAACTCCGACTGTTTTGCAACTTCAGAAACGAACTGCGTTTATTTCTTCAACCGGAACTACTTTCTCACGCCACAAGAAGCTCGGATTCATCCGCGCGCCGCCTCCTCAAGATGGCGGACGTGAACTACGACGAATTCACCAACTCTATCGTCTACCCCTCGGACTGCGTCGACCCTATGTTCCGCTGGGGCGAGCACTTCCCCGAGCGCCTCTCGCGCCTCCACCACACCGTCGAGAGCTTCAGCCCGGTCACGAGACGCCCCAACCGCCGCTCGCGCGACCGATACAAGACTCAACCGATCACGTTCGACGAAATCACGGAGGTGGATGAGGACACCGCTGCTGCTGCTGCTGCTGCTGCTGCTGCTGCTGCAGCCAAGCACGCTGCTGACCAGGACACATTGAGAAAACAGAATCCTCTGAACACCCAATCCTGCAGTCGATCCATTGATGGTCTTTCCAGCGGTGAGGATCAAAAGCTTGTGGGAAATACCGACGCGGCGTCGACAGTGATCGGGGGGAAAGCACCGGGCGTGGAGGGATCCCGGGGAGACGGAAACACAAGTCACGAAGGGCAGGTAGATGGGGCGAATCTCCCCGAAGCGCCACAGGCGAGATCGGGAGGCTTTTCAGCTGCCGTGGAAAACGCGCGTCGTCGGAGGAAGTATTCGAAGAGATGTCGACGTCGGAAAAGCGATATGGATGAGCAGGAGGAGGGTGCGGAAGAAGGGATCGGGGAGGGTGATCGAGCTGTGAGCGATGAAGCTATCGCAGCTTTACCCGATTCTCTTGTAGCATTATCCGATTCTGCTGCAGCTGCAGTGGTGTGATGAGATCGCGTTGAAGCGATGGAGATTTTGGAACGACTTGCTTTGTTGCTGACCTTTTCGAAGTGTTCGCTATCGTCGTGAAAGAGTATATTATTTATATTATTGCTTTTGTAATTTTAGTATTTATTTTGTGTTGAACGAGGAACAGTGATCGGGAGAGTGAAATGGAGATGTGGTTTGCAATTTGAGCTGAAAGCTAAATAATTTGATATGGTGATATACATTTAGATTTCATTGTTCATAATTCATCATTTCATCTACGAGGTCATTGGATTAACTTTTAAATATATTCCTGTTCCACAAATAAAATTTTAGCGGAATAAAAGAAAATTTTTTGTCATTTCAGAGCGCATTCTTCGCGTGCAATTTAAAAAGCCTCAATAAGAAACAATTTTCATGCAAGAAACATCATTCACATTATGATGCTGCAATTGAAGCTTGCAATTGAAGGTTGCAATTGAAGCATGCAATTGAAGCTTGCAATTGAAGCTTGCAATTGAAGCTTGCAATTGGAGCAAATGTTTTATGCGATGCTTAACATTTTATATATTATTCGTGTTACACCCATGCCTGTTATAACGAGAACTATGTGCTTTGGTCGCCAGTGGAGATCATAGAGTAGAAGACACTATCAACCAGCTAGGAATTTTCTTACATAATTTGACGCCTGTTGAAGAATTTACGTGAACGCCAGCCTCTGGGCGCTTCGAAATAAAAATACAAGGCCTGCAGTTATTTACACAGTGTCGGTTTAGCCTATCGCAAGAATTCAAGAAGACTGGAAGCAGTGCGAAATCAATTCGGATTCTCTCCTCCGTTGAAGGGAGCAGCGAATGATGGATAACAGCATGAAGGGGGGGGATGCGCATGCGCTTCTCTAAAGGCCTAGACAGAGTTGTCTGGTCAACTGGATCGTAAAAAGTGCATGCAAATCAGAAGGATCTCTTTCTATTATATTATATGCAGAGTTCATTTAAGCCCTTACAAAATAGGAGTAACGTTACGCCTGCTGCTTATAAAACAGGAGTAGAGCACTCAAATGCCTTTTTCAAAAAAGGAGTAGGCCTAGAGTAGACCTACTCCACCATTGTCAATTTTTACGAGCAATGCTACTCCTACCCATTTCTGAATACGAGTAGAGTTTAAAAAAACGTCGTTTTTGTAGTACTACGCTTACTAAAGTTATCCCCGATTATATGGTTTACATTATGTTAACTAACGGAGATTATACTAATGATAAGGATCTGTTTCTATTATATTATATGGTTTAGAATCTGTTTCTATTGTATTATAATTTTGTGTTAGGCGTACATTATGTTATCTAACCTTGATTGTTTTTCAGCCTGAATTTACGTGGGCCTAGTATCCAATGCATTGAACTTGAATTTGAGCTAAAGGTCCAAACGATTAAAATTTAACGCAATTAAAATGTTGCGTTAAAATTTTCACGTCTTCACTAACTTTATTCACACTGATATAAGTGCAATATGCACTCTTAATCGCTATCGAGACATAGACTAACGGATGAATGCCAGACGTGTACGTGTAGGATTGCCAGATTCTCATTATTCAACTAAAGGACACAAAATATTCAACATGCAAAATTCAATTTTTTCGTTACTTGCATAAACAACATTACATGTTTTTCACTACATTGCCTCATTCAGTGTAACTAAATTTTGTCCAGCGATTTATGCGCGATTGTAACAAGATCTATAGTCATATATAAACGATTTATACCTCTAGGATTAGGCTATTAGATAATATTTAGAACGTTACAGGTCAAATTTAAAAAAAATGACAGTTCTGTTGCAATCAGATGATGGAAATTTAGGCCTGGGCCCAAATACAAAGCAATTGGCGTCCCTTATGCATTCTGTATTATTATCTATTTGTTTAACCATTTATTTGAATTATTAATTATTATGAATTATTAATTATTAATCACTTATTTGAAGGATTAATAATTATTAATTATTACTTGTCCCTTATGAAGGGCACGCCCTTCATAAGGGACAAGGGACAAATGGCCTTAAATAAACGACGTCCCTTAAAATAAGGGACGTCTGGCAACCCTATGTACATGTATGCAGTGCAAAGCAACGAGATCAGAGTTGGTCTTAATCGATCGCCACCGAGAAGTTCTCACTTCTGGCTCTTCTACTCTCAATAACGCATCCAATTTTTTTTTCCCAACAACATTTTTCTCTCCATGGACCCATTCCAAGCGAACCAGAGAAAGCTTGCTCATGAATACAGCAGCACATGCTATACGAGTTTTAACCAAGATTACAGGCTATCGACTTGAAGGCTTTACCCTGGTAGTCTTAAAGGTGGTTTAACGCTCGCCGTAGCGATGAACTCTGAAGATCAACCTCGCGGACGATTTAACGACTGATTATCAATTTTCTGTCTTTCATGGACGCCGATTAACGTCATCAGGAGATAAACTGCATGATTATCCGCCGGATAAACTTCCATTATTTAATCGGCCAACTTCGATCGTTTAAGCAAAGCTAAACCTCTGTCTCCTTATGATTTCCAATTAACGCTCACTTTTGTTGACGTTGCCATGACAGCAATAATGAACATGCAAAAAACCAGTCAGAACGAACTATCAATACATAACTAATAAAAACGTACAAAACAGCGTCAATGCAGATGCATATCAATTTAAAAATACATGTTATGTAGGCCTAATACAACGAATTTAAAGTGAATTGAAGCTTCATAGACGGACCCATAGAATGTTGTGGTTATATTTGAAGACAATCCAACTTACGCCAGTTTTTTGACACCCATGACATATGAGTTATCCTACACCATTTGACTCGAAATGCGTGAAAAACTTAAATTTTACTCTTCAATGCTAGCAATGGCGAGCCAAATGCATCGACAATATTAGATTGGGTCAAGCCGTAAGGATGGGCTACATGATTATTGCTACTCTTATGCAGTAGCCTACATTGTACATGTAGGCCTATATAATAGTCGCAAATTGGACTATGCATTTTGACTCCAAGCAGAGGTGCCGGACCATCGGGGTGCCGAGATGGGTACCCGCAGTGGTCGGCATGAGACCGACACACCCTGTATCCCTTTCAACCCCGGCCTTTGGAACCTTTTCCCATGCTTTTTGTTCAATTTAATTTCTTACATTTATTGACAAAATTCAATTATTAATGTAGGCCTACAGAGTAATTCATGGCTAGGTTACATCAGAGGACGACAAATCAGCACAATAGTTAGCCACCATTCGTTTAAGTGGACTATTCTAACCTCTGATTGGTCGTGGATGATGTAATATCTATTTAGACACAGCTGCCAGCTGCTGTCGAAGATAAGCTCACCGTTAATCTAATCGGGCGCGTTTTGGCGTTCATAAAAGAGATTTATTCCACTGGCAGGTTAAACTTTTTTGGAGGATAGTCTAAACCGTTGGTTTATCGAAAAGATTAACAAAAGCAGTTATGACTATGAATACGGCCTTTATTAGTCTTGGTTTTTATAAACAGACTTCGGGTTTGTTTTTGCCGTTGATTAGTTCAGGTCTTTCAGGCCCTGGATTTTCGCTAAGACAGCAGATGCCGACTTTACCTGGAAGGCCTCTAAATTTATATAAAAATTTGTTCGTGTAGAACTATAGATCACTGAATAGCTAGCTATCTAGCTGCCTAGCTGTAGGCTACGCTTAGGCTCGTTCTATATTTCAGACAAGTGTTTTGTATGTTAGATCTAAGCCTAAATGCAGCCTACGCTTGCCTGTTTTACACGCCAATGCTACAATGATTGGCAATAGCACACATGTGTGTTAACGTGTCAACGTAGGCTATTCTATGCGAGCTAACACATGAACGTTAAAGTGACGCGCGTTAACAAAAGCAGCCCCCTGCAGGCCCGGGAACAAAGAATTGGTTTGCATCCCAGAGCTCCCCGGGCGAGTCGTAAAAGGCGTCTAAAGAAGGGGAAGCGATGCTGTGCCGGCTCTCTTGCGCAGAACCTGACTGTCCTATCTTTGTGAAGGGAACACACGGTCCCTAAATTGCAGAAAACACAAAACAAACGTAAAAAAGGCTGTAAATCATACACGTATGACTTTGAAGCTTTAGTAATTAGCCCCCGTTCAGCGTGTAGCGCTTCTGCGGCAATCGCCACCCCCCCCCCCCCCGCTCGACAGAAGGCAAAACCTTCACGGACCCGGACCCGCTCGATTGCCGATCGATTGTTTGATTGTAGTCGATCGTCCGTCCGATTGAGCCGTTGACGCTCAGCGGGCCGGACGGTCGGACGGACAGCCGGACAGATAGGGCGGTAATTTGATGACGCGCCTCGGCTCGACGCTGTCTACGGGACGACTCGATCGTCGACAGATGCCAGGAGACCCTGGCTGCATCACAGTATATAGAACATACCATATATATATACCATATATATATATACATATATATATATACCATATATATATATATATATATATATGATATATATATCGAGGGTTTGGCGCTAAAGGTGCGTATCTGCAGCGGCGGTCAAAAAAAGATTTGGGATTTTGAAAGTTTGGACTTAAATTATAAATCATAATGTCTGTGCCAGTTGAAACGGCGAATTACAAGTTTTAATGTGTATATGAAGAGTAAGAAGAGTTGATATACACTATATACACTACAATGCATTTGCTGTGAATGCATTAGAATACGGAGAGGGTGCAACTTTTGCTGCTCTTGTGCACTTCTAGCTTCCAAATAGACCAAAATTTCAGGGTTTCGGTGTGACAGAAATTCCTAACCCCAGGAATTTCTGTCACGCCGAAACCCAGAAATTTCTGTGAGCCTGAAACCAAGGAATTTCTGTCACGCCGAACCCCAGGAATTTCTGAAAACCCAGGAATCGACATAATATAAATAAAGAAATAATGAAGAAAAGAAAATAGATATGCAATCACGATGCCGTTGCATGTATGTAAAGAGAACGTCAATTACAGTAGGCCTACATGCATACTGGCTCACAAACAAGACATGAGTCTTGTTTGTCTAACATTGTTTATGCACCTTTAGCGCTAGAACGAATTGTATTACTGTATGTTGGTTTATGCACTTCTAGCGATAGAACCGTTTGCAGAAGTGCCTTTATGCACTTTTAGTTTTAGAGAACGTCGCAAACCGCTCAAAAATTAACAATCACAAGTCTCTTTTTCTCCTTTATCTTAATATATTAAGCTCTGTAATTTGACCGTATGATACAGTACAGTACATCGTAATGCAACTT
>JAQIWG010007670.1:0-12110 GCA_034695025.1 Chamaedrilus cognettii | reverse complement strand
ATAGGCTTATTTAGTCTATTTTACTATTGGCCATTTGTTATATTTGCAATTGACGAATAGGAAATGTATACTAATTGAAGATAGCCCTGAAAGTTATCATTGGTGAGCCTGCCGGAGGACAACCGTATACATTTACTATTCGTCAATTACAAAATATAACAAATGGCCAATAGTAAAATAGACTAAATAAGCCTATTTCATGATAATGGAAACATGTATTTCACATTTTATTTTTAAACTTTTTAAAACGCACATAAACAACATGACGCGCGCGCAATAGCATATTACGTACCGTACACCGCACCAGATTACTAGCAGTGCCATAATTTGCGTTAATTTAGCTTCAAAATCAAATCTGTGGCATCATACCACATCCCCGCATCAAATAATAACAAATCAATCTCCTACTTTGCATAAGTTTCTCGCATCAGCACCCGCATCTTGAAGGGATGAGTGTAGGCCTAGCAGCCACCGAGGCCTAAGATGCAGATTGCCCTGTGAGTCATTGAAATAGAACATTAAAGAACGTTACCTTTAATAAGACCGAGCAATCATATTTTCAAAAATATCTAATTTTGATGACAGCTGTATATAAACGCTAGCTAAACCAGATAGCCAAACGCTCAATATTTGACAAAAACGGCAGCTTTAATCCGGAGATTCTGCGAAAAACCCTAATAATAAACATCCATTTTCTAACAATGTTATTCTTCCGTACTCCTCTATTGACAGCCTTGTCGACTGTAGAGAACCAATGATGGTGAAATATGAAGCTTTTCTTCGTAACCCGACCTAACTTATTAATAGTTTAATAGTCGCGTTGTTTCAAGATCTCGAAGCATGGATCATTGGTTACCGATTAAGTTGGTCATAGTGCATTTTTGATTCTTGCAGGTAAAAGCGCATTTTTGCTTTTCAGATAATTAGTTTTGCTGACGAGAATTTTGTCAGAAGAAATTTTTCTCTCGCCTATCTTCAGAAATAACGAATGGGCAGAACTGCGCATCATAAATTTGGCTAACCCCTGAATCTTGCTAGCCAAAACTGTTTTTGAATGAAGCGTTTCTAATATAAGATTGAAATTAGGATACTTTGCACCGGTCAAAATGCAACGACCCAATGAAACTAGCTAAAGCTAGACATCTCACTCAGACTTCATGATTTAAACTAGATACAATCATAGTAGCCTCAATAGTCTGTAATCTGTATTCTAGTTACTATGGACAAAATAAGTCACAAAAACATGACATCATGCCTTAAATTTTTCACGCGCTGATATCTGTCCGCGTTTACGATATCCAATCAGGGATGTTCATTCGTTGCAATTTAGGTCGGGTCAGTCTTATCACCACCAGTTTAACTTTTTCATAAAATAGCTAACAGAAGGATATCAGTGTTCAAATATACTGGTCCAAAATGAAAAGGTCTTAAATTTAACATGCTTCAAAGCAAAATTATTCAAAAAACTAAAAAACTTGTCCTAAGTATTATTGTAGCCATTAAATCAAAAATACTCTACTATAAAAAAACATATCTCTTGCAACAGTAATCCATTGATGACATCTCACAGGCAAACCAACTTTCACACAAAACATGCCTATGTTCACTGTCCAGAGTCATTAGGCACTGAATGCTTGCATATCACAGTATCATAGGGTCTCTTTCCACCGTGCATATTTTGCATGCAATTCTACATGCAATTCTGCATGCAGAATTGCATGCAAAATATGCATCGTGGAAAGGAGGCCATAAATATAATCTCGCAGTGCAACACCATAAGCAATGTTCCGAGTAGCCATTTGTCTGTAGGCCAGCAGAAACTAGTTTTGAGCGCACCTTTTCATCTCGCGCAACTTTTCTGGCACTTTATAATTTGAGTGCCACTATTAATGAGTGCCATGCATTATATGATTTATATAAAATTCATACATTCTAAAATATATCTTAAATTTGCATTTGATTGTAAAATAATCAATCATGAAAGATTAATCCAAAAATGTAAACATCATTTTAAGATATCCGTTTTCTCATCCGCGCTTTTCTTCTGCAAAACTAATTAATCATGATCCAAATAATCGTGCACAGTGTTCAATTTTTTGTGCACGGTGTCTCTGGGATCCATGCGCGGCCGCGCACGCGCGCAGCTTAGAAGGAACATTGCTCGGAAAGACTTAATTCAAATCTTAACTCAATTAAATCAACCAATTAAAACCAGAAATAAATTAAAAATCTAAATCAAGTTTTACATCATGAATTCAGCCAGTAATGCTTAACATAATCAATGGTTTTACATCATGAATTCAGCTAAAAATGCTTATAACTATCAATCGTTTTACATAGTGAATATCTAACTCGAATGCCGCTACCACGATATCCTTCACGCTGATCCAGCTAAACTAGAAAGATAGGAGACTGAAGACGTCGGCAGGAATTTGTTCACGACCCTTTAGTGCATCGAGCTCGATAAGAATCAGACATTCAAGAATGTTTCCGTCGAGCCTTTGGACAAGTTCGCAGGCGGCCTTCATCGTTCCTGCAATATAGCGAACCAAAGCGGAAATGAATTTTGAGTAAAACCGCATCCACATCGATCCTTGAGTAAATAAATAATTGAACGATTTAATTTCGACCACGGTCTAAAGAGTTATTTCTACAGTGTAATTTCGACCACAATCTAAAGCCGCTTGCACAGAGCTATACATGCCTATTTATAGGCTTCAGTTGTGTTTGCATCCAACCAGTTACAATTCGTTATACTGCGATTGGCTGGTACTGCAACCACTCACTAACTCGGCAGTGGCCACTCTTTCAATATCACTGCATTCAAATATAGAAGGTGTTGGTACTCCAGAACTAATTCCTTCAAAATTTAAATACTTCCTATAATAAGCAAATGCTTTTTCTAATTGCTCACTTTTTAAGTTATGACAAAAACCCCACAAATTTAAGTTACGACAATATTAAAAAAAATTTTTTTTTGCTTAATGATTGAAGTCTTACCACCAGTAGCGAGTAGATCATCGACGATGATAACTTTCTGGTCAGCTTTTATCGCATCGGCCTGAATCTCAATCTCCGCCTATTTATAAAAAAGCAACATAATTGATCAATTAAATGCGAGTACACTATTAACATAGTCAAATGTAACTGTAACATAGTCAAAGATGTCTGATAAAATGTCTGATAAAATTGATAAAAATATATAAATTTATTAAAAGAGAATTGGTTAAAGAACTGATAAAATCCTTAGCAAGAAAAAAATTAAATTTGAAGCGATAAAAGACAGTGTACTATATAATGCATATAATTACACATATGTGAGTGATGTCAGCAAAATGCTTATGCTAAACTGTATCATTAGATCCAAGAAACCTTTCCATATTCCAGTTCGTATGCCACGTTGATCTTCTTTCCAGGCAGTTTACCCGCCTTGCGAACCGGCACGAAGGGGATTCGCAGTCGCTGGGCGATGAAGGGGCCGAGAAGGAAGCCGCGCGAGTCAAGGCCGACGATGACTTCGACGTCTTTGTGTCGTTCAGCGATATGCTCGATCAGCAGGTCGATGCAATCACCAAACTCCTCCGGCTGTTTGGCCAGCGAAAAAATATCCCTGCACGACGGCAAATTTGCAAACTTTTCAGTTCACTTTCAGTTCAGTTTGACATTTTCTCTGTAATCAATTCATTTAAAGTAACATGCTACACATATAACATTTATGACAAGTTCCTATGTGCAATATAGTATTACTGTAGGCTATGAATGTGTTTCCTTGAAATTCGCAGGAAAAAGCATTAATTAAGCGCCATCCATAACGATCGCGACGTGCATTTAAAACTACACTTTAATTTTAATCGTATCGGTGAACTTTTATTCCAGACAAAAGTAATTAGGTTAGTATAGTATGATGCTATATACCTGAAAACAATCCCCGGCAGTGGAAAGTCCGGATAACTCCTGATGCTTTCTTTAATTTTACCAATTCTGTCTTCCCTTGACATCTTTGTTTATTTTCAGTAACAACAATAAAAATTGGAGGCAAAAATTAGGCGGTCAAACGCATTAATTTCTTTTTATAAATTTCACGAAATATCGAGTCACGGGGAACTGGGGCGTGTGCCACGGTGGTAGCCAGTAACTTTGAAATGCAATCGTTAACTGTGCTATTTGCACAAAAATCGAAGTTCAGTATTTGCATTTTGCAGCCAAGCATCCCAGAATGCTATGTGTTTCTTCTCAAAACCCTTTCCTGAACCCTAATCCGAAGACCCTAACTCTGATTTTGATATTGTTATTCATACTTTTAAATTTGACTACTCAGCCATCCTCTGGGTTATTTACCTCATATCAATTGGATAATAGCTATTTTGTTGCTGATATAGCATCAATTTCACGCAGGCCAATATGCTGGTGTGGCACCATAATCGATTTCACAAGTGGGGGTGCGGCTTTTGTAACACTACACTGAATCAAGCATCCGGGGTGCTTTTCATGAAAAACATAAAAATTTGAAGCGTTTTTGTACAAGACAGCATCCTCATCCAGTCAAAAGCCAGGGGGTGCTGCCACAAACCCGCACCCCTACATTTTTCCTTCCGTGCCCTTGCAGATATAGTTCGAAATTTTAACACATTTGCACCAAAACACAGACTTAAACATAATACTTTATTACAGAATACATTATCAAAACTCGCAATAATATAAATAATTGAATTGAAGTGCAAGAAATCAAACAACCCTCATACTATAGCAACTTAATATGCATTGGATAATACTATTATTGATGAAAACATCTAAATTAATTAGCAAAAATTCATCGGAGATCCACAAGCTTACTTCAAAGTTTCATGAATTCAAACATCGTCGATAAAAACACCTAAAGTTAAGTTAAAAACTACAGTGCAGCGAAATTCTAAGTAGCAGGTTCTACTATCAGATCTCGAAACTAAAGCACAAGAAAGATGATAAAAAACGCAACTAGAACACCGATCAACAACATCAGAATATTAACTGACTTCATAGCAGTACTACACGCTACACTGGTTAGGCAAATTAGATATTGGCATGTGACCATTGTGTGATGTCACTAGTCAAAATTTAACTCAATCTGACACACTCATGGCCCACTGCAGTACCCAGCCTTATTTACTTACACTTCCGTGTCTTCATCATGACTGAGCATAATGGCTCAAACACAACCAAAGATATGTAAGAAATAATTGATGAAAAAACCTCTAATTGAAGATATTTATTTCAGTTATTTCCGCATAGTGTTAAACAGTCAAAAATCCTTGAATAAAAGTAACCAAGGTTCTATAAAATTTGGCATATTTATATAATGGCTTACATTCAATCCGAACAATATCGTACAAAACAAATAAACAAAAAAGGCTCTTATTTCATAAAGACACTTTTCCGTAAAGACAATTTTCCGTAAAGACAATAAATTTTCAAATAATTTGCACCACTTCAACAAACGACACATTATGAAAGCACTAAAGAAGGCGCGTAAGCAGCTTTACTGTAAACAGCAGGCACTCGATTTGAGGTTGAACTGAACTGAACACATAAAGATGCAACGAGAAGTAATTCACAATTTAAGAACACACTTAGGAAATAAATAATATCAATAAATAGCATCAAAATCAAATTAAACTTCATATTGCAATATACAAGATGGTACATAAAAAAGTTACCCCCAAACACTTCCTCATTTCACCTTAATACAGCTTTTACAATAATAATTATATTTGCATAAAATTTCGAAACTGTTAATAGTTACTGAATTTATTTGTCATCGATCCATCAATATAATGTCAGCTAAACAAAATTAATTTTTTTTATAAAAGTTAGATTATAGTTACGAAGTCTAAGATTAGTGTCATGCACTCCAGATGAAGACTGATCAACGAGCATTCGTTTAAGATGCAATAAAAAAAAGATCACTGCTAAATAAACAATTAAATAATACAAAATCAACTAGTTCAAGTAGATAAAAAAAAATAAAAACTGAATGAATAGGTTACAAATTATTGACGTAACATTACTATGAATATGATTGATCCATCGCATGCGTTTCTTTATATAGAGCCAGTATCGTTCAAATAACTCACTAAAAACTGCGAGCTATTCGAATGATCTGAGATTCAATTTGCGCAATGTGAGGTTAAACGTTTCAGAGCACCGTGTCTGTCAGAGCTTTGATTCTATCACTCCACACGGAGACTCAAATAAAATACAACAATGATAAAATCGAAGATGTGACTCAATGAATAATTACGAGCAAAAAAGGATGTATAACGACAAAGACAAAGTGTTAACAGTCACCAGAGAAGGCAACACGATATTAAAACGTCCATCAAAGAGGCACGCGCTATTTCCAATGATAAAATGCACATATTAACTGATAATATGTTCATTTCATCACACAGCAATGTCGTCCATATTGCTATGCCTCCAAAATCTTTACGGTACAGCAAAAATCCGTATATTAAAAAAGCTATTGCTCGTAGTGAGCATTTTGTGTCATAACGCTACTAGTTGTGTCACACTAAAACTGAACCGCGACACACACACGCGCACATAAATAATTCTATACAATAAAATAACAACAGTAAGTTTAATAATTGCTTTTACAATACATATCACAGATTGACATCAAAGATCAAAGTATAGTGAGTGCCTTCAGATTTAAATCACACAGACTATCTACCGTACCACAATCCTTAATTCACCATTAGCGCAAACATTCGGGTAGCTGAAATTTGAGACAAGTATTAACAAAACGAGATCCTGATAAGCCAGTAATATTAATAAAAAATCATTTTTGGACAAATTTCAGAGCGCCGCAACATGACCAAAGTCATCACAAGTGCGCTGTACACAATCCAATCACAGCGTCAAAACAATTTTCATTAACACCAGTGTCATCTAGGAAAAATTCGTCAAAATACAAAACCCGACAACAACGCGCTGTAATAATTAATATCACACATCAAAGAGTCAAACCGCTATAAATAGCGCTATAAATCAAAGAGCTAGAAACGCTATAAATAGCACTTTAAAAAGAAGCTTTAAATTGTGAATTCGTCATCAAGTAAAGCGGGAAAACATAGAATTCAATCGTTTGCAAATTATTCAAATTTGAAGGTATCCGATTAAAATTGACAACAAATCTAAATAAACCTGATACAAATTTAGGCTCCGCAATTGATAACATTTATTTTATTTTATTTTTTATAAGCGCGCTTGAATAAAATTTTGCTCAAAAAGAAAAAATTGAATTACTGCCAAAATTGAATTTTAAAATAATTCTCTGCTACTAATAAATGGACATACGTACGGCAAGATAAACCCCGCTGAAACAATACTGCATCGTAGAACTCCATTGCGAGATGTAATTTATTCTTTACAATATATCTCAGTATCAAACAGACCATCTTTAGTCTACGCATGCGCTCACTGCAAAAAGCCAACCATTGATCAGTACGATCTAATGCTCGAGTTACAGTGGGTCATCAGAAGCAGTATCAGACCATCGTCGCATGAACCACCATGCAAATGGCATACAATCACCATATAACCATCGCTTGTGTGAAGACGTGCCTTCAGCGACAACCGGTTATCGCTGACGACGTAAAACAATACATTGGGTCGCCAGAGTGGATTCGCTAAAGAATGCTATCGGTAGACGGCCTGATGCCGCTTCTGATGACTCAATGTAACTCGACCTTAAATGACTAGTTTAAGAATTATCTGACCATACAGCTCACACTGAGTAAATAAAGCCACAATATCACCAGTTTCCCCGAAGGCTAATATCATCTCTTACATTGGTACCCACCATTGCGAGTTAACCTCAAATTGGTCAATCGGAGAGTTGAGAGTGACCGTTGTCAATCTCCTACGCCTAGTGTGACGTCACTCAATCCGCCTATTGAGCCGACTCGAGGCTAACTCGCAATGGTGAATACCAATATAAGACAACGAATACTTGAGAGTACAGTATCAAACACCCACGCGGCTACTGCTCAATAACTCAAAACGACCTTTCATCAAATCCGATTATAGAGATGCTTATGTCGCATTTTTGCTTAGCAATGCAACTGCCAACGGAACTGCAAACGGTGTGATTAACATGTGCAACTTCTGTCGAGTCAGCTGGTGGCGCCATCGAGGGAATATCAGAAGGTTCTGTCGTATCTTTGTTTGGGAGCGACGTTTAACGAAGCAACACCTGTGGGTAAGCCGGTGGCTCCATCGAGAAATATCAGCTGCTTATGTCATATTTTTGTTTGGCACTGCAACGACGATTAACGGAGCAACTCCTGTCGAGTCAGCTGGTGGCGCCATCGAGGGAATATCCAATAAATTCCCTTCCTTGCGCACCATTTTGCTTTCATTTGAGTTAACTTCTTCCAAAAGAGGGACAGCGTTTTTGGTATCTGACGTTACCCCCGTCGCCACCAATGCTTCACATGCTGGGGTACCCCTTGCCCCTGAACCGCCCCCAGCTGCTACTAAACCCCCCCCAGTCAACCCCCCAACGCCCCCGGGCGCCCTCCCGCCCCCTCTACCCTGGAACTCTTTGGCCCAGCGCAGCTTCAGTTTCTCAAACTTCTGCTCAAGGTTCGGCATGGCGTAGCCGAGCCTAGCGCCGGCGCGCGGGTGTACCGGCGGCTTGAGCAAGGTTCTGCTGGCCACGGATGTCGCCACACGGGGAATAACGCTGGTAATCGTGGCTTCGATGGTTTGGGTTAGGCTCTCAGGGAGCGGTTTTGCTACCACGCTGCTGCTTCCGCAATTGCTAATATTTCCCGTGCCTCCATTAATATTCCCTGCAACTGCATCGATACTTCCCCCGCCCCCAACATCATTTCCTATCATCACACCACCATTTCCCATAGTAACGCTGGCATTTTCCGCTGTCACGACAAAGTTTCCCACTGTCCCCCCAACATTTCCCGCTGTCACACCAACATTTCCCGCCATTCCCCCAACATTTCCCGCCATCACGCTTCCCACGCCTCCGCCACCACCCCCCGCCGCCGCGCCCCCTCCAGCCGCACATCCCGCCTGCAGCGTCTGCTCCCACTTCCTGACGAGCTGCTGGACTTTCTCCGGCCTCCTCTGCGCCTCGAGCGCGGCCGCTGCGGGCAGGCGCCGGTACACCTCCCACTGCACGGCCTTCTGGTACCAGAAGTCAGAGTCGCTCGAGTATGAGCTCGTCGGTGAGAGCAGCGCAGAGTCGTCAAGCGACACGCACGACTCGCATGACCCAAAGGAAGCGCGCTCCTCCGCCCCTCCTCCGCCCCACCAGGACGACGGGACCACCACCTTGGGTCTCGCGCCGGAATCCTTTCCCTCAGACGACCCGCCGATTCCGCCCGCCGCTCCTCCGCCGCCAAATTTATTCAAGTCGCGGTGTCCCAGAGTGTCGTCTTCGCCACAAAATCGAGCGTGCCTCGGGCGTCCACGAACAAACAGCGATGCGGCGGCGCCGTCCGGACTGAACACACGCCGTGACGAGAAATACTTTGACGGCCAGGCTCCGCTCCCCGCGACGGCTGGCAGCCGCAGGTCTCTGATAAGCATGTCCAGACAGATGGCGCTGTCAGAACTGCAATCGGAGTAGTCGTCAGTACGCTCGGCACACCCCTGCATTCCAACCGCGCTTGCCATTTCGGCATTCACTGCAAAATCCTCCTCCTCGCAATCAACGCATCGCAGCCGCGAGATAGCCACACCCAGCGTGTCCGGCGTGGCTACGGCCCCCGCCGCGCGCTGCAGCGTCGGCGAGCCGGGCAGCGACTGGCACGGGCGGCAGAACCACGCGCTCAGCGGCCGCATCCACTGCCAGTCGTCGGGCGATGCGGGGGTCCCGGGGGGCGTGTGGGGGGGGTGAGACGGCGACGGGAGATCGAACCTTGGCCGGATGCCATCTTTCCCCTGCGTGCCGCACAGCTTCGTGTTTGTCGCGTCCTTGAACTTGGCGACGAACGGGTTGTCGGTATGCGGGGTGTAGTACGCGTCATCCTTGCTCATCACTTCGCCGACGACGAGCGACGTGACAGGGATTACGTAGACGCGCTGAGCCGAGGCGCGCGGGAGCGAGGGGGGCGTGGGCGGAGAGTAGATGGGCGGGCCGGGCTGCACCACGTGTCCGCCATGGCCTGTGCGGAGGACGCGCACGGTCTGTGGGCGGTCGGAGGGATGGGTCGAGCGCGACTTGTGACCCTTGCAGTCTGCGCAAAGAATTTTGAGTGTATTGTAATGTAGAATGTCTCCAAAGAGAGTGGAGGTTTTGAGAGTTTAAGGAGCGTGTGTAGAAACGAAGACTACTACAGTCTTCCCGGTCCTCTCCTGCCCTCCACTCTCCGTCACATCTCTTAACTATCCCCCTCCTATATCATGTCCATGGGGCTAAATATAACAGTTGCATTTTTAAACTGCAACTGAAATTTGCTATATATAGCGCAATGTCATATAATGTTTAGCAGTATAATAAAGTTACCGAGTATCTTATCAAGCATGCTCTTGTTCATGACATTGTCGGCCTTGATGCCGCCCAGACGACTGATGTCAGCGACCACGGTCGCCATGTGAGAGCGAGACATCATCTCCTCCAGGCTGCGCACGTTGTCGTCAAACGTCGGCCGCTTCTTCGGGTCGATCTACGCATAGATTCCGGGTAACTAAGTCCCGACATTGGAGGCCTGCAGCTAACCTCCTTTTTATCGTGCAATCTGCTAATGTCCATGTTTTCACATAGATTTACAAGTTTTCGCTCGCCCAGATCGGGACTGCTGGAGCTGGGTTTTTGCCGCCGGATGCCCTTTCTGACGCCAACCAAATAAATAATTATCTTGCACGGGGTTAGCAGCCAGCGACACTTGTGTGTTTAACAGCCTTGCTGAAGGGCCTGTAATGCATGGTTTCATAGTTGCCGGCGCGGGGACTTAAACCCTGGTCCTATGGACTCAAAGTCCGACGCCTTAACCGCTACACCACAGAGCCTCACTGTGGTGTAGTGGGTACAAATGGACGCCTACAAATTGAACTGATATTGTATTTTCGACTATTTACATGCCTCTAGAAAGAACTGAGCTCTTCCAGCCGAATACTGTCAAACATGAAGTTTTTGTTACTTGTTATTTGGGCGATTTTGCCTCTCACAAATGAGGCTGCACTTAATATTTGCATTTTCAGGACTGCTATTATAAATAGCTTCTGCAGCGTTATATTAGCACGTGTAATTTTCGTTGAGTTTTGCCGATTCGCGAATTCAAACAAATTACGTGCATGCGAAAATTTAATGTTCTGCGTCAAATTTTACAACAAAATTACAAGTATTTTAATAACTCAAGCCACTTGTTGATCACATAACATATTTAGTTGGTTGTTTTTACGCTGGAAATAAAACGCTTGTATTCATTTATCGTTCATTTAATCTGAGATCAGGACACAAGCAGCCGCACCTGGCAGCAGTTGTAGGCAAGATTGAGAAAGTTTAGCGGGCAATCGCCGACGAGATTGCTGAAGGCGACGTAATCCAAGCCAAAGTTCTGCACACAGCATCATGGTCGACACCATAAGATCAATTGACAATTATGAGTAAAATCTGTAATTTAACCTTGCGTTAAATTTACAATACTGTCAACAAAGCCATATACATGGAAGAAGCAGTAGTACTTACGCCCACAAGGCGCACTAAGGGCCGGTTTTTCCAACACGGATTTAATGGTGGTTCAGGATTTAACCCTCCACTTTGCACAGGCTAAATCCTGAACCACCATTAAATCCATGTTGGAAAAACCGGCCCTAAAAAGCGGTAGTGCATGTCATTTGATCACCCAATTTTACACTGGCATTATAGCGGCAAGGGCCCTTTGCATTAAAATGTTCAATCAGACTTCGACTACAACACTTCAAATGTTCATTCGCAGGCAAATATTTGATGCTTCAGCAAAATGTCAAACATCTTAGCGCTGCATTAAGATGACAGTGTAACAAAAACAGTGTAAGATTGCACAGTGCACTAATGGTGAAGTTACACCTGTCGGCGAAAACGAAGGAAGCAGTGTCGCTAAGGCCGTGTCGCTAAGGGGTGTGTC
>JAQIWG010007669.1:0-12110 GCA_034695025.1 Chamaedrilus cognettii | reverse complement strand
ACAGTGAGTCGTGAGCAGGGAGCAGCTGCAGACGTTCGCACATAGTCTCTAGCTCACGAACTTTCTCAGTGAGGGCTATCTCAAGGGCCTTGTCATCAATGAGCAGTGAACCAAGTAGCGTTGCATCGACAATATCAGTTTCTTGCACATCAATACCGTGAGTTGCAAAAATTTGACGGGTGGAGTCTGAATGGCCTAGCACTTGCCATAATTCACACTAAGGCCTAGCCTGTTAGCTTCGCTTTCCAGGTAAAGAAAATCATCCGCAACTGACGAGGCGTCGCCGGTTAGGACCATATCGTCCAAGTATGCCATAACTAATTCTAATTGCATTGAGCTTACTAACTCATGAACTGTGAGGCAAAAGTATAGCGGACCAAGCGGGTCGCCCTGCTGAGAGGAGGGCTTCTCTGATTCGATCTGAAATTCTTCAAACTTTAAGCAAGAGTTGTTTCCGTAGGCGGATAAGACGTATGGGAGTGCTTCAGGGACATACTGCTTCACTGCTTCCAGAATTGAGTCTCTATGCAAAGTGTTAAAGGTGTTGCAAAAGTCGATTTTAACCAATACTTGATTGTTTGTCAGCTTGGTGATGTACCGATGGGCTGCTCTTACTCCTGCTTCTGCTCCTCCCTTCACTCCAAAACCTAATTGATGTGGGGAGAGTAGATTTGCCATCCGTGTTGAAATGTTATTGCAGATCAATTTTCCAGAAAGTCTTCTCCAGAAATATCCGACGGCAATAGGACGAATGCCGCCACCTTTCTTAGCGATCGCAGTCAATGAGCCTTCAAATAGAATAGGCTGTATTTGTGCTGGTGTTGAACCCTCGATGATGAGATTCATGAGCTCAGTTATTTTCTGCAGAAGTGGATGACCTTCCTCGGCTCCAATAAGTAGATCCTTAATATGTTGTAGACGAAGGCCATCAGGACCACCAGCGGAACCATTTGAAAAGGAAATTACTGCTTTTCTGACTGAGAGTGGAGAAACGCGAATAGACTGAGACGTTGTCAAAGGTGAAGCGCGTCGATCCGGGGGTCGAGGTGGATGCAGCGCCTTCAGCGCATCATGTGTAGATGTATCCTGAGGAGCGATAGAGTCTGTAGAACTGAGAATTCGTATCGCTCCTCGGACATCTCCATCTTCAAGTTCTACCGATGCTCTTTTAGCAAGCGCTTCAGGTTTCTCAGAAAGCCTTTGCTTCTCTCCCGCTCGCGATCTGAGCAGACGCATCGGCTGAGACGAATCATGTTGCACCAATGTACTAGGCTTGGTCGTCGCTCTACTGATGTCCGAAGAGTAAGACTCAATCTGCTTTATTATGGGAGTTGTCAAATTCCTGCTCCTGCCTCCTCTGGATGGTGTAACTAGGCATGAAGAAGCGAATCCCAGCAGGCAAGCATAGAGCTAGTATTGTTTTCCAGAACGGCGGATATTAGAACCACCAGTTGATCAACTGCAGCGGCTCGGGCTCCTTTAGGAATGCGTTTTATTATTGGAGTTGAAGATGTCGTTAGACGAGCAATATGATTTGAAATGTCGTGAATATCATCAGTGTTGGTGTCAGCCATCAGCTGTTGCGACTGATCAGTTTCATCTGAATCGTCATGCTCGTTGAGAATAGATAATTCTGACGCCATAGTGTCCCGAAGCCTGATGGAACCAGTGACAGGGATGGTGTTATGGCCGCTGCAATGAGTGTTCCGTGCGCCATGTTTGCAAAGACGGCCCGTCAACTTGATAACGCCGATTCTATCGTTGTCGCAGATGCTGCACGTCCCGATCTCGCGAGACGAGTCTTGTAATAATTGGAAGCGATTCATTGGCGTTGAAAGGCGAAATCCTCAGCTCAGAAGCTTCTATGAATGTTTGATATCCATTGAGACATTTAAGCCTAGCATTGTTTAACCACAAAAGAGTTCAAACATTAATCGAAGCCATGCAACTAATGGACTAACATGACGTCACGGTTCGTTTAAGATCACTAACTGAATGTCAGCTTATAACAGAACTTTTCAACACTAACTTTGATCAGAAATTACTAGAAATTAGGCATAATTTTCATCCAATTAAAATTCACCTATGCAAGAGCCGACCCCTGGCAGTCAAGTAACACTCTCCTATTGATCTCAGCAAAAGCTATTGCCTCTAAAGTCAGTAAAAGCTATGAATGAGCGGAGCTAGTCTAACGACACAACCATCTTGCTGAAACTCAAACCGGAAGCCAAAAATTTATTATTATTATTATTATTATTATTGCCTCTCCACAGACATGTACAAGGTTCAGTTCCACCCCCCATCTTCCTTTTGATTGTGTCTAGAGTCATTAAAAGCACCACCCCCCACTACAGACCGGGTGTTGGGGTCGATGCTGTAGGCGTGGATGTTCTTGTTCAAGTTCTCTGGGGTCGTCTGTGACAACAGCTGGTAGATGCTCTCTCGCTCGGCGACGACCTCCAGGGGGGTCGCGACCCCTGAGGCCCACCCCCGCACCATCCAGGCCGCGTCCAGCGCGCTCAGGAACCCCCGCGCGCACCCAGAACCCGTCGGCCAGAACGGCTGCACGGCATCAGCATAATGTATGAAGGCCGATCACGATGTTAACGTAACGTACAAGGGCTGGCTACTATATTAGCACAACATCCAGACTGGCCAAGATATTAACATAACGCATGACGGCTGGCTAAAACATTAGCATAATGTATGAGAGCTGTCTATGATATTAACACAATGAATAAAGACTGCTTACAATATTATCACAGAAATATAATGCATAAGAGAATGTCATTAACGTAAGAGCTCAGCCATGGACTTAAACAGAATGAGTGCCGGCATAATCATCGAACGCATTCTTCAACATCAGTAGCCTGTAATAGTGCTGTGAGATAGAGCAGACGGTGACATAAATACAATTTCACCATACTTAGTAGACATCATCACATTCACACTAACATTAAGCAGTGAGAGAAAATTCAGAAAAGAACTGAATGATCGGATGTGAAAATGCACGAATTATAAGATATGATGGGAAACGATACAGATGAAGACTGGAAGCGACTTAACAGAGATAGATATGAAAGCTAAAGGATTAAGACGAGAGGATGCGACGGATAGGGTAAAGTGAAGGGCGGGTGTCCACCGTCAATGGCTGCAAATGGCCTACCCCTGCGTGAGTGATGAATACGGCCTCAAAAGCGTGTGTGTGGGTGAACATTAGGCAGTAAATCACCACTTTTCACAAAGATCAAAAACTAAATAATAACTATACAATTATTGTCCGTCACCTCGGTCAGACTGTCGCCGACGAGCCCGAGCAGCAGCCTGCATCCCTGCCTCTCCACTACACGACACGCGTGCTCCGCCGCAAACATCGACGTGAAGTCGAACATTGCGACGTCCGGGCGCCCGTAGTGGTTGTGCGCAAACTCTAGCGCGGGCAGCTTGTGCTCGGTGGACATGTCGGCCGCCTGACGCGCGTAGGACAGCAGCTCGTCCTGGTTCACGTTCTCCTGGGACAGCAGGCGCTCCGGGTCCTCATAGTCCTGAAGGCGCGCAGCGGGGGATATTCTATTTAGAGTAGTTTAGATGGACCGAGGCAAACGATCTAACTAAAGGGACCAAGGCAATTTAATTAATAATATTGTTACTCCATTATAATCATGATGCTAACTATTCTATTATAATCATGATGCTGATATTGTTACTCTATTATAATCACGAGGCGCAGAGCAGGGGATATTCCATTTAGAGTAGTTTAGAGGGATCGAGGCAAACAATCTAACTAAAGGGACCAAGGCAATTTTATTCTTCATTGGTTTGCTGCATTAGCCTATAGTGAAGAAAAATGATAAAAGAAGGCTTCAAAATAGCACCATGCAAGACAGAATCGTCGAGGCTCGCTACGTTTCGAGGAGGAGGCTGGAGTGTATGCTTTGCTAAGCAAAGTCGCAAAGTCACAAAGTCGCAGTTGCAAAGTCGCAGTCACAAAGTCGCAAAGTGCATTTTAACTCAAATATCCGACTAGGCGTTAATGCTCACGCAGTATATTTCTGCCAATATGGGCCTACAGTGCTCAAAACTCACTGCGCACTGTAATCGTGTTGTTGCAGGCCTATAGACCGCTGAACTCACTCAGCACAATTGTGTAAAATTCTTGAATACAATCGTTCACGAGCTCACAGAGAATCGCTTAGCTTGCCATCACAAATTGATCGATCAAAAAATCGTCATCTATACAAAGTTCAGGATTATTTTAGCAGCAATATTTTTACTTTTTGCACTCAGTAGTCTTTTAGCAGCAGTATATACATGTAGCAGGCGTTCTACAGCTGTGATGAAATTAGGTCAATGTTTTGAGCCCACTTTCTCAATCCTTGTTAATCTCATTCTCAATTTTGATTAATACTAACAAATATATAGCTTAATCCAAGAGTAGCACCACTGGTGTGTAGCAGCACGCTCTTGTGGAGCAGCGACTCATTCTTATCGGTCTTCACTAAGTAGTGCGCGCATCTCGTCTGGGCTGCAAATCTATTCTCTATCTACCCCAGTCTGCAGGGGTGAGTTAAAGGCACAGGAGCAGCACTACTACTTGCCTGTAGCAACACGCCTTTGTGAAGCAGCGACTGTTTCTTGGCGGTCATCACAAAGTAGTGTGTCTCGTCCTTGTAATAGACGATGTTCTCCAGGTCTATGCCGGCCTGCGCATGGAGGCGCTGGAAGAAGGCCTGGTTGAAGATGTACGCCACACCGCTGATCTCCTCCACACACCCCTCCGCCTGCGTGTGACCGTTAATGAAGTTGGCCGTGATCGCGATCGCCAGCTTTCCGCGAAACTCCTTGCGCTTGAAACCTATCGGAGAAATACTCAAAACACTATTGCGGTCAGTTGCATCAGCGCTCAGGAGCATAGCTGGATATTCGGTAATGATGAGGTCCTGAGGACCACGTTGTAGATATATGCCCTCAAATTTGACGGGAAGGTGTTTTTCCTTGTACAGTACATACATCATTTCCTCGTACATACCTCGTGAGCACAGTGTGCGGGTGAAGTGGGCGGGTGAATAGGATGAAACCTTTTCTCAAATTTATTACGTCAAAATGAATGCTTCTTTTGCCTTTTTATTATTATTTTTAGCCAATCTTAACATCGTTAACCGGGTTAATCCAGGTGGAAACTAAGCGGTGAAAAAGCAAAATCATGATGGCAACACTCTTGTCCGTGGTATGTAAAGTGTAAAAATAAGTGAATTGCATACTATTGATCCAATTGCCAGAGAAGGTGTTAGTTGGCCTGTCGTTCCTCAATCGTATACCAGAATAGTTACCACTACTTCGCATGCTGGCCCGCCTTGGAGAGCCTACTTAACCTTCCAAGTCCTTCTCAACTTTCCCTCACGGTGCTTGTGCGCTATCGGCGGTACTTGTGCGCTATTGGAGGATAGCGCACAAGGACAGATAGGAAAGGCATTTCATAGCGCACAAGGCGGATAGGAAAGGCATTTCATAGCGAACAAGGGCGAAGGACAGGGAAGGCATTCCCTTTTTCACAACAAAACTAGACCTTATCAAAGCCTATAGCTTGCCTGGAGTACTAACTTTACCATCAGTCCTTCAGCAGCCTACCTGAGAGGGTGTTGCGCTTGCCGTCAGCCCCGATGCACACGTCGAAGCTGAACTCCCCTGCCGGGTGATCGGAGGGCGACACTCGCGCCCTCCACCCCACACCTGGTGACCAATCAGAGCGAGGTTAGCATGACTCGCGGCTCGACTTGTAACCAATCAGCAGAGGTTCAAAATAAACTGCAGCTGGACAGCCAAGAAGCAACAAGGTATCACATGAACCACACCTGAATCATCAATCAGAGGACTATCATGAATTACACTTCTGCAGCAAATAAACATCAAGGTTTAGAATAAACCACAACTGGATAGTGGACATAACATCATGTTTACATCATGTGGACATCAATCATAACACTTTATGTTTAGCACAAACAACAGCTGGACAACCAATGAGCATCAAGATTCAGTACGAATCGCTGTGACAGCTGTATAGCCAATGAGCATCTACATTATGTAGGTTTAGAACGAACCACGACTGCACAGTCAATGAGCATCTAGCTTTAGAATGAACCACTGCTCAATAACCAATGTGCAACAAGTTTCAACATGAACCACTGCTGAACAACTGATGAGTACCCCAAGTGTCAGCAAAACTAAACATCAATGTTCATTGAACAAGCAAATAACCAGTAATATCTTGCCATGTGTCTGCATTCATATGGCATATAATGGTGATAATTTGAACAGAGCTCAGAGTTTACAACAAGTGAGAACGACAGGGGAACAGCATGCCAAAAATAAAAATAAATGTCGTCGAATAACTGCCTACCCTCGCCACCGCTCGTCCCGGACACCGGGGGTTCAACGAGATCGTCGAAGCTGACCCCAGGGTGGACTTCGACCCCAACCAGCAGCGCGACCTTGAGCAGCATGCACTGAAGCGTGCGAATACCTGAGAAGCATAGCAGTGCTATATTTTAAAATATAAATGCTTCTTTTTAATTACTAAATGTCCTTAATGCAATACGTTTTCGATTGACTGACAGACATGGTCAATGGCACTGGTGCAGAAATGGATGCAAACCGTTCATCAGGAATCTTATAAGGCAATGATTATGCAGCTCGCAAGATTAAATCTAAGACTGGCAGGCAAGACAAAAGTCAATGGCAGATTGCATGAACGTGTGTTTAAATCGAGACCCTGATTGATCTGCAGCTCATAGATAGATCAGGATCTAAATTATATGAACCACGGTCAAATCTTCATATCATGATGGTGTGAGGGCGCCGAGTGAGGAGTTCACAGCAATATCTGGAGCTCCATCATCTCAAGTTCTCAAAATGCAATCCAAAGTCACGGTAAGAATAACTCAATAATGCGGCCAAAGGCGCCACTAAAAACTTTCTGCAGTTTTTTTATCAGAATTGTGTGACTTTGACGTATCAACGCCGTCAATGGAATAAGGTTAGGTCAAACACACCTAGATGAGACTACCTAGTGCTGCTGGCACAGAACTTCTCATCTATCAGGATAGTGAGGCAATGATTGGACAGAATAAGGTCAGGTCAAAGACAGCCATGCGAGATAAAGTATTGATAAAAAGTTGATAACTCATTTATATGGCAATGGCACAGAACTTTTTATATATCACGATTGTGAGGCAATGATTGGACAGAATCAGGTCATGTCAAACTTTCAGACAGCCACGCGAGACAAAGCACTGATGATAAGTTGATAACTTACTGATGGTCTATGACGCTGGCGCAGAACTTTTCTATCATGATTGTGTGGCAATGATTAGACAGAATCAGGTTCGATCAAAGACTAAAGGTGAGCATTGCTGATAAGTTGATAACTCACTGATACGCTCAATGGTGGGGGCGAACAACTTCTCATCTATCAGGCTTGCGAAGTAATGATTGGTGAGAACCAGGTCAGGTCAAAGACAGCCAGGCGAGACTGAACATGGATGATAAGGTGACGACTCACTGATGTGGTCGATGGCGCCGGCGCAGAATTTGCCGAAGAACTTTTTGGCGCCGAGCGCTTTGAGGTCTGCGATGAGGAAGGGCCAGAGGTGAAGGACGTTGTTGCGCGAGAAGCTCTCTCTCTTCTCAAGCACGACGACACGCGCGCCGAGCAGCGCCGTCTCTATGGCAGCGCGCAGGCCGCACGGACCCGCACCTATAACCAGCACCTGCACACACACAGACACGCACCTAGCACCAACACCTACACACACACAAACACGCACGTAGCACCTGCACACACAGACCCGCACCTAACACCTGCACACACAGACCCGCACCTAGCACCTGCATCTACACACACACCTAGCATCACAGCATCAACACACACAGACATGCACCTAGCACCAGCACACACACGGACACACACTTAGCAATAGCACCTACACACACGCCAAGCATCAGCACCTACACACAGACACCTAGCACCAGCACCTACACATATGCGGACATTGGGACAAGCACCTATCACCAGCACCTACACACACATACACACGCACCTAGTACCAACACTCAAATTATACGACAACACTAATCTCCTATATCAACAGTGAAAAGGCGGAAGATGCAGCAGTATGGCCACACCAACAGAGCTAGCGGCCTCGCAAACACGGTCCCACAGCAGGCGGTGGAAGGTACACGCGACAGAGGAAGACCTCATACAAACTGGCTGAAAAACCTAACCAATTGGACACAATTGAAAGTCTATGATCTTCACACAATATCCAAAAACCATCAAAGACGAAGACAGATGGTCACTGCTGTTGCTCATGGCGCCCCCACGATCGACGAGGTCAAGGGCTAGGCAGGCAGGCAGGCATTCAGAAACCAGGTCTAAGAATATTCAAAACCAGGTCCTGTAAATATATACACTGTAGGTCCAGCAAGCCTTCTCTCTAGATATAAATTGTAATACAATTTCAAGCAAGGAGAACTAGCCCTGGTGTTGGTGCAGGCAGTGCCCTGTCTGTACTCCCAGTGCTGAGCGCGCTTGTCCAGTCGTGTCCACAGCAGCTGGGCACGCCAGGAGCGCAGCGAAGCCTTAAGGTCGCGGTACAGACCCCTCCCAGAGCTCTCCTGAACACGCCGCAGCCCCAGCACGTCGCAGAGCTCTCGAAACAGCGACATGATGCTCTACATCACAGACACAGCAAATAGGTCAGATTTCCCAGAATGCACACCTAGCCCAAGCACACGCATACACAAGTGCGTTTTGTGGTCGCAATCGCTGCTTATGCAACGGGTACCGGTAAACAATTTGCAGCCATGCTTCACTTTATCTTATCCATTGCTATTTGTTTTTTGTAGTTTAGGGACCGTGTGTAGTACAAAGACTGTATATCGTCTGGTTCCGTGCAAGAAAGCAGACACAGATCCGCTCACCCTTCTTTATCGCCTTTTACGATTCGTCCGGGAAGCTCTGGGCTGCAAGCCAATTCTTTCTTCCCCGGCGTGCAGGGGATCTTATCCACCGCATCCTCACCACTTAATCCCTTGGCTTCATACATCCTTCTCTGTTAAGCCTTTCCCCGTCGCTTCCGATCCCTCTCCGAGTCTTTATCCATCCACCTCGTAATCCATGCATTTCCATCCAATCAATGTAACAAAGATATATTGGAAGAGCAAATTTATGATGCCCTAAAACATGGAGAATTCTATATTGAAAGGGCAAAATTGACAGTTATAAGGCTAGTTGCTTTGCATATCTGTCAATTTAAAAACAAGCTACTTTTAGATTCAAATTGCACTCACACCCACGTTCAGAAACCGCTTTCCCCGATGACGCAGGGGTAGGCTATTTGCAGTCATGGACACCCGCCCTCCACTTTATCCTATCAGTCGCATCCTCACATCGTAATCCCTTAAGTTTCATGCCCTTCTCAGTCAAGCTTTTCTACATCGTTTCCTGACAGTAGATTCAGATTGCATTATTTGTGCATTCAGTTCCGTAGCAGGAATATGCATAATAAACAAATACAGGTATCATTTAGACAGGGAAGAAATGATATTGTGAGCTGAGCTCAAACTAATCTGTTTAGATTCTAAGACCAAAAGAAACCAGAGTAGGAATGAACTGACATAGGCACAGTATGTAAGAAACTGCTTCACATAAGTGGACAACAAATAACAACAGATAGGGTATTACCATCATCCGCCATTTGTAACAGTTAATAGATGCAAATTAATCTTTATCTCAATGAAACGGTTGAAAGAAGATATATATGGGTATAAAATAGAAATTGTTCCAATATTTAATCCTCAAGGCTGACTTGATAAGTCCTCATAGAAGCTTGGGATAGGCCACAAAGAGCCACGTTTGCCAAGTGGCTCTTTGTAGGGCTCATTCACTTACAGCTGTTCAACCCAAGCACCCACCTGACGAATGAGATATCATGAACGTCTCAGTCTGGGCCCCCAAGGCGCTATATAATCCTATGTCAAGCTCATAAGAAATACTAACATAGAGAATTAGAGATCAATCATGGCAATAGTTGTTGTTCTTACGAACTGATAATTTAACTTGTTTACCGTATTCATTATTTGTTGCAGTGATAGGCCAAATTAAGTAATGAAGATCCTATGGACGTAGAAAAATACATTATATACCGCAATAAAAATAAAATATCTATCGTAATTAAATAAAAATAATCACCCACATTTATTCAGTAGTTATCACTGAACATCTCACTAAAAATTACTAATACGATCACTTACAAATATTAAAATTTTGTGGAAAACCCTAAATCTTTTCGTGCTTGCCTGGAATGTGTTGGCCGCGCAGAATTGGTCAAAGAGCAGAGAGGCGGGGTCAGAGTCGCTCTGGTGGGCGCAGCCAGAAGGCTCGGGGGCCGCCCGAGGCCTACCAATCATCTGGCGTGGGGGTGCAGCAGCCATGGCAGTACGTCGGAGTCTAGAAAATAAAGTCAACAAGAGTCGTAACTTTTCACAGTTTAACCACACATCAAAACGTCCGTCTAGAGTTCACACAGTGATGCTTAAAAAGAAGTAATTATTCAGAATCGGAGAGAGAATGATCCTGATATGCAGAATGTAGAGGTGCAAAGTCACATAAGTCTCCCTTCTGCAATTAGATCAAATATATTGCAGTATGTTTTTTGTAGTTTAGGGAGCTGGCTGTGTGTAGCACAAAGACCATATACAGTCTGGTTCTGTGCAATGGAGCTCGCACAAAACTGCTCCCTCCTCTTTAGTCACCTTTTACTACTCGCCGGGGAGCCTTGGGCTGCAAGCCAATTTTTTGTTCTGTACGGGCCTGCATGGGGAAAAAATATTGCAGACTGTCATCCTTTATGGTGTACTCAAAATTTATTATTGATATTTGTGGTTATTTTATTGAAAATATTTGTTATGCACGCAAACTTGCAACTCCTTCAAATATACATATCCGGGGAAGCGAGCGTGTAAAAAATTCAAAAACTGACTGATATACTTTGTAGTCACAAATTAATTAAGAATTTGCTTGTGATTGTATTACAATACTGCTCATATTCCTCCAGGAACTGACAACATACCGGCAGAACTATTACAGACCGGTGGGGAGCCGGTCGCGAAAGCACTGCACCTCCTATTTAACAAATCCATGAAAGGCCATAGTGGTTCCGGAAGAGCGAGGAAAGGCCATTATAACACCAATATACAAAAAGGGAGATAAAACTGGATGCAAAAACTACAGGGGAATAAGCCTACTAAGTATACCTGGTAAAGTCCTTGCCAAAACGCTCCAAGGAAGAATTAAGAAATACATAGAAGAAGCCGTTGCAGAGGAACAGGCATGCTTTAGGTCTGGTGCGTTCACACTCATACTGATGAGCACGTCGTGAAGACACTATGAAGACATGATGAAAAAAATATTTTAACTGTTTGACTGCTGTACACACGTTCGCCCTCGTCGTCGGCTACGGCTCTGCTTGTCGCGCAGGGGCGCGAGATGGATTTAAAATAGGGTTTTAGTCGATATTGAAAATTTGAAATAGCAGCTAGGCCTACAACAAAAGCTTTGCAGGCCGCTAAGTTGGTCGCTGCATTTCAGCAAGCAATGGGTAAATAGTAGGCAATGTACATCTTCAAAATAAGATGCACATTAATACTATCTCAGGCCCCTATTCGAGCGTGATCCAATCTTGTTTAAAATGGCTAGTTAGGACACTTTAAGTGATTGAAGTCGGCAACCAGCAGAGCGGTCTATCATTAGGATAACATGCATCAATAAAATCATGATTGCTATATTAATACATGCACATGCTATAATATACGATACGCACATGACTGCGTATTATTAGTGTACCTCTCTCTCTTCAGTGCAACATGGCAAAAGTCCACATGGCAGGTCTTGGGTGTCCAAACCTTCCACCTTATCCGATCTTCAGCCCTTCTCTTCATATCCACATACGATTCCTTCTCAAGCAAGTCGTCTAACATTCCAGTACGTGGCCTTCCCGGTCCTCTCTTATCCTCCATTCTTCCCTCCATCACCTCTCTCAACAAACCCTCTC
>JAQIWG010007668.1:0-12111 GCA_034695025.1 Chamaedrilus cognettii | reverse complement strand
CTACAATCCCTGAAAAGATGAAGCAAAAATATTAATTTTTGGCTGAGTTATCGCGAATCTGCTAGGGGGTATTTTTTGCGGCACGCTGTACATCTAAAGGTGTTGGTAGGTGTTGAACGGTTCGGTATACAAGTCGACGAGTTTAAGTTATGCACTGATTTCTATTATTAGTGCAACGTAGTAGTTACGTATTATTGCCATGAATGCGTATTATTCAATAGACTTGTACTAACTGGTCAAGATATTTTTTTTTTTTAAGTAATTGAGTATTATTCGTATCCATTCTAGAATATGCATGTACTGCACGATACATGAAGTAGCTGCTAATTCTGATGTTCTACATGTATATGCATGCCTAATGCCATTAATGCCATTAATACTATAAGACTAATGAGCCCATGGGCGCCCACACATTGATGTAAGGGGGTGCACTTGCACCCCCCTGGAAAAGCAGTTTGCACCCCCTGGAAAAGCGTTTGCACCCCCCTGTGCAACCCCCTGGCTTAAGTAGATTAGTTTTTGAAGTGAGGTGGCTGTTCTAGGGGGGGTTTAAATTTCTAAGGCCGCTTTTGTTACGGTCTGTCACAAACAGCAGGTAAAGCACTATAGGTCCGATAGGAAAAAAGTTTCTGTCAGCACCCGCCTCGCGCCCGCTCGAGACTCTTGCACCCACCTGGATTGTAACAGTGTGTTTTGCACCCCCATGAATGAAATCCTGCGAGCGCCCATGAGTGAGCCAACAGATGTTAGTTACAAATTTGTGCACTTTCGTGGTTTATTATTTCAAAAATCGGAAATATTTGTTACATAGAGATTTAAATTTACATTCTGCTATAACCTTATGTGAGCATATATTTAAAAAATGATTTCAAGGCCAATGTTGCTGCGTTTTGGGCGTGACTCCTAGTCCTAAGGCAGCGAACAGCATCATTCTGCATCGGCATTTTCAAACGTATACAGCTAGCCTATTTCAAAATGGCAATGTCATGTCTAAATGGTTATGACATGTACACATGCACATACCGTATACAAAACACATAGAAACCTACAAAATATGAAATATATTTTGAAAAATTAGGAAGTTACATGTACCTACAGGTTACAGTAGGCCTATGAGGCTAGGCCTACATGTATGTAAAATTTAATGAAATCATAGTCAAATCACAAGCGAGGCGCTATGATGTAGGCCTATAATTAAGGGGTCGGGAACCGGGATGATGAGATCTCTGGCCCGGGGTTCGAATCCCAGCGCTGTCAGATACATTTGTAGCCTACCACATGACGTTACTGCAAACCCTTTAGTTGCACTGTTACTCAAGTGCAGTGGCAGTTCTGCATGGATCACAAATGAGGCTACGCCTCACCAATTGAAGATCTGCAGCCTCCCCAATGGCCTCTCGAAAAATATGTTGAATGGTTTCATCATGCTGTATACGTTAAAGTAATGCAGACCTGATGGGAAAGTGTGTTTTTATGGTTTTGGTTCCCCAATTTTGAGCCTGGCCTCCCCACTGAAAATGAAGCGCTTCGCTTTGCCAGTAGGCGCTGGCAATAAGTAGCCCAAGTGGCCAAAAGTTCCGAAATGTTGTATCTGCACCCCCCGCCCTCCCGTGAGCTCTTCGTGAGAGGAAAAAATTGTGAAAAAAATGATAGCCACGTACAGTCGACACGCCAAAAATGGCGTGTAAACGGCGATTTATGGCGATAAATGGCTCCCCAGTGATTTTCTTGTAGCCCCGTGGCCTAAAAATCCTGCAGCCGACTCTGCACGAGTGTCGCAGGCTGCTACCCAACGTGCCAGATAATTATATTATCTGGCACGGTGGGTAGCCACATAAAATGTAATGTAGCATGTAGAGCTAACAAGAAAAATGCATTTCACTATTCCGATTGTGCCAGCGCATTCGGTGATACGGCCGTAAAAACAGCTCCAAAAGTCCTAACAAGGGGGTGGACACCATCTATGCCCATGCTATAGCCTAACGTGTAGGCTGCATTATCAGAATGGACGACAAACAGGTGGCTTCATGATATAAATGCTCATAGTCAAAGCACAAGGCTTTGCATTTAATTTTTTGTGATAGCTTCTTAAATTAAGTGGATGATTGATGGGCCTACTGATTGATAGGCCTACTGATTGATAGGCCTACTGATTGATAGGCCTACTGATTGATAGGCCTACTCTAAAATGTGAATTATTATCATAACCTAGTCGTAGAAAAATATGTTTTCCGAGTTCCGAGCAGCGCGCACATCTTGATCAAGATACAATGTCTCGTACGCCGGAGAAGAAATTAAAATGACACTTGATTAAACTGCCGCTCTCTTTCCTCCAAACAGTTATTATGACAGTGCTTGTTTCAGAATTCCTTCGCATTAGGCCTAGCTTTCCAAAGCAGATTAAATTTAGGCGTTGCAGGGGCGGCTGCAGGTATTGAATTTTCGAAGGAATTCTTAATAGTTATTGTCCTTTTTTCTCTTCTGTATACGCTTTTTTTCTTTAAATAACTGGAGACGCCAACTATTTGAAAATGGGGACTTCAACCTTAACACTGGGGACGACAACATCACATTAACATTAGAAGGACCGACATTCCGAAACTCCTAGAAGGGCCGAAGGGGTCAATTTGACCTCTAATCTAATGGTTTAGCATGCATATAATGGATATGTTACACCTATTATTGTGCTGAATTTCTAAATGTATCAATGCGTTAATAACCTCTGACTCTAGGAAGTGTTTTCCATTTTTAAATCCCTCCCCAATTGAATTTATCAAGAGGTTTTAATAGTCTATTCATATTTCGAAATACCGTAGTGTGAATTACGAGCAATGTTAAACAACAAACACTAACGTAACAGCAATATTTTTACGATGACATGATGATAGGAATGGATTGAACAATACTAGGGACGAAAAGTTGCGTACGTGGACTGCTGTTTGCATAGTATCGCATGTCATAATATTCTCAAGCGAGTATGTTACTTGACATTGTTGTCATCCAGTCACTGCTATCACAGCCAACCCAAATGCTACGGGTGAGAGCCTGTGCAGTGCAGACCCCACAAATAGCTCTCTTGCACACCGGACAGTGTCAGGTGCCGTCTTGTTGCCCTTGCAATTAGGAACCTGACATTTGCGGCGCATTGTTTCTCCAACTTGCATGTCTGCTTCATCTACCATATCTATAATTGAAGAGATTTGCAATAGCTCGTATGTTTGACCAGTGGCAAAGTGACAAAGATGCAAAATTGGCCAAAGTGGCTCAACCCTGGTGAGCATATAGTTCGCTCAACTCGTCAAAGAGCTTCAGGATGAATTTTCTACGTTTGATAGAGGCTCCAGTTGTCTCCTTGTACAATATCTAGGCATTGATGGCCGCAAGATCCAGAATGCAAAAAAATACTTGCACAGACCACCAAGGCGATGAAGCTTCAACCGAATATTTGCGAGCCATTTGATCGACAGCATCAACCATATTCTGTCAAGATGTAGAAATCTATCGTCTCAGGAATCTTTTTCGGATCAGATGCGACATCATCAATCGTCGACAACATCAACCCGTGTGGTTGGTGGCAACCACACGGTGCTGAGGCAAGGCTATTCTTAAAGCAAAAATAGCTATTATTAAAAAAACAAAATAGGTTTCTACAATATACGCTTCTTTTGCATTGTTGTTTTTTTGACCCTGAGTCGAGACTTTATTCAAACAGGTTGATTACTGAAAAAATATTGCAGTGAAACTCAAACAAATTTGTTTGTAGAACCGCTATAAACCACAGGGGTCAAAATGACCCCTCCGGTCCTTCTAGGTTGTTGTTCATTTATCTGAAAATTAAAGACACTCGACTTGAAACCATTGCACAGTATATAGTCCCTAAGGGTCGAGGATATCATGGAATCACAGACGTTGCACGGTTCAGGGGCCAAGGTGTGAACACCGAAAATTAAAAAGGGTCAAAATGACCCCATCGGTCCTTCTAATGTTAAAGCTCTCTTAATCACATTGCTTGTCCAAAAATTGGAATGCCAAGTCTTAAAATGGAGACGCCTGGCGTCACTTGGCTCAGATGTAGCCCCGACTGAGGCTTTGCTCTTGAATCGCTGCAGGACGGCGCTATAGTCGAGGCAGGCCAGGAGGGGACGGGAAGGTCGCAGGAGGCGGACGCAGCGACCATCAACGCCCGTCCCCTGTCAGCGCGCTACCCCCCTCAGCGCCAGCGAGGGGGCATGGACGGGGCAGGGGGCGGAGCCGACGAGCAAGCAGAGGAGTCAGCCGACAGTGCCCGCCTACCAACGTCACGCTTGCAGTTCTGAACCAGTTAGTAGGGTCTAGTATTTACAAGCCTGCGCTGAAATATCTTACTAGATATACTATAAAACCGTGTACTTCATCCATATGACTATATGGATGAAGTCTGTAACTTCATCCATATAGCCATATGCTACTGAATCACAGTTAGACCAAATTTTTAGTAGTATTTTTGAAATTGCCAAATAGTTTTGTTTTTAAAATTGACATCATTATTTTAAATACAGAATTTCAATTGATATCGGAGTTCATTGGGCAATTAAGCCATGAACGTACAAAGAAGGATTTGATTGCAGAATGATGAATCTCATGTTCTAACACAAAACTCCAAATATTTTTAGAAATTTTCATTCACATAGAAATGCAAAACATTTAAGTTTTCCTTAACATAAATGCGAAACCAAAAACTTTCATTGATATAAATGCCAAACATAGTACAGTATACAATAATGAAGTTAAAGTACAATTAACAATAACAATACTGAGAAATCTCATTCTTAATAGCAAGAATTGACAAGTGAAACAAACATCAAAAATAACCAAACTATATAAACTTATACTATAAACTAAGTCTTAATTACTTGAAACTAACTAAAGGGTCTGCAGTAAATACATTATGATTATTGATCATCAAAAAACGTTTCCCTACAATTTCACATTTCACCATATAACCCCTGCAATGTTATTCAACTTGCATCAAATTTAAGACAAATTTTTTACACCATGGTGTGCGCTCAGAGTGCTCATTGCTCAGAGTGCCCCTCTCTTCATGCAGATGCGTCTTTCCTTTCTTTCAATTATTATTTTATCTTTAAGACGTGTTAGCTATAGTGCATGAAAATGACATGTTTGCTATAATAGGCCTAGTGCTTGATAGCTCACAAGTTATAAATAATTGTGCAAAAAATTCAAAGAATGGAGTTCAAAGAATGGAATTAAGAAGCGTAATTAAGTGAAAAAAATGGATGCATTAAATCAAGCGCATAGATTTTAGTTGTATCTGTAATCCTATGTTAACCAATCCTTGTACTCGTGCTAGAATGCATATTCATGATGTCATGTGCCTGAGAAATCGATGGCCTAGTAGGCCATGTTCATGAGCTGCACCTCACCGCGGCCCAAGCGCTGGAAGCATGTCATTGATTTCATTAACCCAGCAAGTTGGACACGTTTAAAATGATCAATCTGTACGAGAGGAAAACTTTACGGAAAACGTTTTAGGAGCAGGGTTTGAAGGCGAAGTCGCTTGTTACAGTAGTCTATTCTTAATAGAACTGCATGCTGAAACAGGTGGAGGCCAGCTACAGACGAAATAATCAGGCTATGTCAGCTTTAAATTGGAATAAAATAATGATTGTGTTATTTTCAGCTCAGGGTCTTCGGCTGACAGGAAGCGCTCACTGATCTCAAATCACAACAAAGCTACATCGAGCACTGAAAAAGAACACTTCACTTGTGATAATAACACAGACAGCTATAATCAAGAAAGTTACAGAACTGACTGTAATAATTAATCATAACATGCTGTAAAACTAACTACATAATATGACATCATCATCAATATCAAATATCATCCATCAATCCATCACCTTATATCAAAATATTCAGTCTGTAAGCCAAGCATGGGTGGTGTCACGGCACTAATCTGTTCAAACTGAATCAAACTGTCGAATATTGCTAACAGCAAAATGAGAATCATAGAAATGAAATAAAAAATTTCAAAACAAAATATTAGACGACATAATAAAGACACAAAGCTTTTGATGCCAATCTCACCCAAATTCATAGTTCTAAAAAAAGAAAATGCAATTATTCAGTTAGGATTCAATAATATATCCAGGGAAGGGTTGAACTCCGGAGCAGCGATCCAGCACTTAAAAAAGTTATTTATATGTAAACAGCACTGTTGAACTCTTTAAAAATAAATTACAAATTTTTTTTTTATTGGATGTACATTTTTGCACTGACACCTTTTTTTTACACTATTCACACTAATGATGTAGCGCACGCTGGCTCAATTCTAATTTTAAATAAAATCAAAGTAAACGTGCAAGCACCGGAACAGGACTGTACAAATAACGCAGGACAGGCCAGAAAGTGGCAAGAAATAATTCAATACAGTGCGATCTCTGGAGCACAACGTTATATAAAAAATAAGATGAGAATGTCAATAAAATTAAATCTAAATTGGAATGGCAGTGTAGAAGTTATGTTAGATGTATAGTAATAAAATCTGAACAGAATGACATATGATTTACGCTACATGCTATACTACAAACAGTTTACACACTTCAGTGATGTTATAAAGCAAAGATGGCACAAGTTCAGAAATTGAGACATGACAACACATTTTCAGAATTTTATACAGTAGCATTAAATAGAAAAAGGTATACAGCACTGAAGTCAGAACATTACTTTAAATAATAATTGACAAAGTTGCTGGCTAGGCTAAATCTTAATTGGCCAATTGTTAGCATAATGCGATATATTTAAATGTGATATTATTTATTTTTAAATGATACGCATACAAAAACTGTAGGAAGCAAAACAAATTGTGAATTAACCTGAACATTCAATGCCCCATGTACATGTATCTGCAATCATATAGCTGCAAGTGACCATCTTTAATCATATAAACCAGTATTTTAAACATTACTATAGACAATGTACAATATTGTATTCTAACATAAAAGTTTGTTTGCATCAATTGATCTGGTTTTCAGTTGTCTTGTTGATGCTTAGAGATTGCATATTGTCATAATAATAATCCAGCATTTATTCGTTACGCTCGAGTAACACACAGCGGATAGAAACTAAAGCACAAAACTGACTAGTATAAAAGATACTGCGAGTAGTCACCGAGCAGAAAATATACCTTAAGCGTTAGAAACTAATTTTACTTTAATTAGTTGTCCTTCATTTGTGTTTACATCGCACTTCAAAACACTTCCTGCATGCAGAGTTCAGCTTAGCCTCGAAAAAAATAAGCGTAGCGTTAAGCCTGCTTCTTATAAAACAGAAGTAGTGCTACCTCCAAGCGTTCAAAAATCGCATAGACGTATGTCAGAGATTCGATTTTAACACGTAATACTACGCCTGCAAATTTCAAATTTGGTATACAAATAGCCAAAAAGCCAAAAACAAAACCCTCAACTTAACCCTGCCTATATGCCACTGTCACTTAGATACTATTTCACTAGTGATGTCGTCACAACTCTTCCCGCTTGCCAGACGACGATTTAGTCTTCTTTTTCTTCTTGTCTTCCCTGACCTTTGCTTTCGCTGACGATGATGCTGAAGCCTTTGCTCTAACAAATGCTCTTTCCTTAGTTTTCTGAAACAAGCAGCCATCTTTAATTAATAGCGAAACTTTCATCCAGTTTGCACAACAATTGTTTTATTATGTTCCAATACAACCATTTAAATATATATGATACTACTACGATATCGTTCATCAGCATTGTTTCATCATGCTCCGTGTGAATCATTTACATTTTACATCAACCACTTGACAACTTCCTAGACAAGACACTGATCAATCAATATCATTAATCCTGACAACTGCAACCTTCAAAGTGATCGACAACATCTCAAGCGTAGAATATGCTACCTTCTGTGTCTAGGCAGTTGCGATAATAGCATCAACCCAGTAACTAGGCTCTGATAAAAACTTGCCCCCCTATAGTTACACGCAGCTGCACTGCCCCTCTCTTCCTGTACAAAGTTAGATGTGGCACTGCCCCCATGTTGCTAAATGTATTTACTACTTCATTAAAAAAGAATCTGGTTCACAATAGGATCAACTGAAGTACAAAATGGTCAGAGAATGCATAAGCTTTAGTCCGTCCTGACACACAGATATTATATGCAAATTAATTTAATAATGAAAAGTTAATAGATCAGATCTTCTGAACTATTTTGATTTGCTTGAAGTGAGAGAAAGTGCATACATGCAGCCCTAATTAATATTTGGATAGGATAAAAACATTACACGCAAGGTAGGTAAATGCCTTTTTGGGAATAACAGTCTCCTTTTTGTCTAAACTCACTAGATAACTCAGGATACCCTGATATAATAGTCGTAGTCTTACGCCTGCTCTTTACAAAACAGGCATGGTGCTAAATCAAGCTCTCAAACCGCGTAGGCCTAAGTTACGAAAGTTGATTTTAACAAGTAATGTATGCCTGTCCATTCCAAAAAGGCATACAAGTTAACAAACAACTAATTTTTGGTATACTACGCTCACGATTCACTTAACCCTGCTCATTACTCCAATTTCTGAAAAGTGGTATTATATTCAATTATGCCATCGCAAATAAAAGTTGTTCTAAAATAATAATTCTACATCAAACACAACCTCCATGGCTAAAAATGTAAAAAAAGCCTACCTCCTTATACTTAGGCGAGGCTTTTCCAGGGTAGTTTTTTTCCTCGATGGTCACTTCCTCGCAGCGGTCCTGCTTGACGAGGAAGTCCTTGATCGGCCAGGCCGCAGAACCATCCTTCAGCACCAGCAGTATGCGATTGGATGCCACGACGTACCTGTACGACACAATACAACTTGACACCCAAGGGCTTTTTCACACAGCCGCTTAATTGGTGAATTTATTTCTGAATTTTAAGGAAACTGGGTAGTAGCAAAGATTATGCAGTCCGGCTCAATGCCTGTGGGCCAAGCAAAGATAAGAACTGCTCCCCCTTCTTCAGTCGTTTTCTACGACTCGGCAGTCTGTGCTGCAACTACTTTTTTGTTCTCGAGTGTACAGCGTCACTAAACTACTAAAGCGCAACTAGGCTACAGAGTGGCCTGTTTGCACAGAAAGTTTTTAATCATCAGGTCATTACAAACTAGTCCAATCGAACAGTAGGTACACGCTTGACTACACGCCTACAAATAATGGACAGACACAAGTTTCTTGCTGAGGAAAGTTTAGTTTATAGAAAGTGGCATACTGCCATTGACTTAAAAATGGAACAATAACCATGCTGTGACCCACAGTGCCAATTACTTTTAAAAAGCAGATTTCTTAAAACAGTACACAAGTCATTGTCATAGAAAAGCCCATAAAATAATCTGATATTTTTTTTGAAAAGTAAGTCCGACATACAATTTCATGTTCGACATACAATACGTTACAATAATCGTTACATGCTGCGTAAAAAAAGTCCATTAAAAAAGTCACTGACAGCTGTGCACCAGCATAAATTCACATTTGTGGCAGCACTGAGAAAAAGAAGAAATAGAAGAGAAGAAGAGATGATGAGTACCGCTGGACGTCGTAGTGGGCGTTGAAGAGACTCCCCTGCCACAGCTGAGTGATCGCTTCTGTCTCCTTCTCTGTTGGATTGCCTACAAGATGCAAACACATCAACTTTGAAAAATAGCATAAAGAATCATTGTTAGTTTATTGTTAGTTTTCAGCCAAAATTTATTTATTGCTACTATTAGAAACACTAACAATAATACAAGATTCACATACAAAGTCTTTTTCTGCTGCACAGTTTATGTTAAACTGTCTTTGATATTTTTATCAATTTTTTTCTTGGCCAGTTAATTGTACTCTGATTCGCATTACAATTATTAGTCTGTAGTTTAAAGCCAGGCTCTTGGGTAGTGGAATTGGTACGGTAGGGATATGAATAGGGCACGAGCGACGTGCATCGATCAAGTTAAACTTGAAAGGGTAGTGTCCATTACAGAACAAATTTTATCCCTGAGACCCTGACAAGTTTTTCAAATTATGAAAGGATTGACTCGAAAGGGTTGAATCTTTTCACTGAAGCTGCGACTTAAAACTGTTAAAGATAAGTTTAATATAATGTAAAATATGTTCTTGTCCGATTTACTCCTATGAATCTTTTGCTTGCTTTTGATAAAATATTGAAAATGCTCATTTGCTCAAGTGTCATCATAGCAATTATTGTTCTCCGCATCGTCAAGACAAGTCAAGCCATGCTAAAGCCTAGGTCACAATCAACTGATAATTTACTAAAGAACTTGTACTGAAAATTTTACACCGCATATTTAACAAGTCCAGTACCGGTAATGAATTATTCAATCACTATAACAACACAAATTTTTTATAAAAAAAAAAAATTAACATCATCAGTGACTGCATTCTCACTAAAATCGATCCATGCTTCATCGGTTCAGAGAAATATTGAAAAAATATAAACTCCACTTGAATGAACTAATTAATTCTAATTTCCCTATATTCTACCACATACACAATTAATATGCTTAGCCTCGTCGACCAATTTCACATGTCATCGAGATTTAATTACTAACATTACATAATGTGTAAACATTTTAAACTCAATTCCTCAAAGTTAGCCATTTTTGGTTTAATTGCTAGGGTACGTGTTAATGTTTATCTCTATCAAGCTCGCGAAACGTTATCTAATATATGAAAATTGCGCATTAGTAGGCTACTCAAACTAGACTCAAAGCTCTGATTTGCACACTCCAGGCTACCTGAAATATCAATCTGTAAACACTTTAAATTAAATTCCACAAAGTTAGCATTTCTGGGTTAAATGCTAGAGTACTTGTTAATGCTTATCTCTAACAAGCACGCGATACGTTATCTCAGATATGAAAATTATCATTAGCACTCAAACTCGAGAAGACTCCCTGATGTGCACACTCCAGGCTACCTGAGATAGTGACAAACATCATGACAGTTTGTCCGGTCTTGGTCTCACGCAGCATGGCCTCCGGGTCTTCAGGGTCAAGCCGCGATAGGTCGATCTGTGGCGGGGGGCGCTTCCACTCAGGTAACTCGGCGGGTTCCACGGGGTCGTCATCTTCCTTCATGAATAAAGTAAATAGCAACAAGCTATACAAATTATTCACAGAACTATTAGACTTAAACCTTAGAGTAGACGCTGTCAAACAGTAACATTGTCTACATTTTCTTTTCGCCATCATACCATCGCCATTAAACTGTAGCCTTCGCGTACTTTTTACCTATAATCATGCAAGCCGATATTGTTTACAGCACATCTTAATAGTCAATCTTGGTCAGCCTCTGCGACACTCATCAATGATAACTTCTCGATCACCACAAAAGGTACCTGCGTTCGCGTGAAGTTAATTTGCAATAAATCATAAATTTGGTATTCCTGTACAAAAGGTTGAGTTCAGATGAGCAACCGGGTTAATTATGGTTAGTTTACAGTTGCCAACAGACTGCAATAGTAGGAGTCAGTTTGTGGTGGTCTTATGTAATAATTTTTGTTTTCGAGTGCATTAAGTAAACGAGGACCAGACAACCTCCCACTGTTGATACAATCGTTCGACATCGGCGTCTGTATAATCTCTGACGTTCTTCCTTTTCCACTTATCGTCATTCTCAGAATTGACCGCTGTATCGTCCGTTTGCTTCACTGCGGTATCCACCATCAGTAACTGAAGCCCAACGAAGAGAAAAGTGACCAATTTAAAAATTCTATTAAAATATTGCTTTGTGGGCGACGCCATCTTGTTTAAATGTACATCGTCGTCGTCGTCTATTCTTTTTTTAGGGTCGAAGACCCGTAGGCAATGATGTCTTCTGCGTCGTACCGGGGCTGTGTCTTTATGTGGTAGCTGATGCTGACGTGAACTTGTTGCTGTCGCGTTGTGCCAGCCTGTTTTCCCGGGGCCGACCTCCTTCCTGTCAGATCTCAGTGACTGACAGTAAGGGGTTGTACAGCAGGGTATTGCTGTAGCCACATTGCTTTTCGCCACTGATCACTAGGCTGACTAACCTCTCATTCGCCGAGGGGCAGTTTCCTGGCCGGTTCAAATTAGCACA
>JAQIWG010007667.1:0-12112 GCA_034695025.1 Chamaedrilus cognettii | reverse complement strand
ATATTTTCAAGTGAAATTTTCAGAACTTGTGTCAAATTATCTCAGCTACAATCCCTGAAAAGATGAAGCAAAAATATATGTTTTTGGCTGAGTTATCGCGAATCTGCTAGGGAGTTTTTTTTCCGCACCCTGTATAGGCCTATCATAGTAACTCTCACTGTCTTAGTGACAGTTTACGGTCTTGTTGTCTGCTGGATATGGATGCAATTGTATGAAACGAACTCTTGATGTGTTTAGGACTTTAGGACATTCTATTTGCTTATTGCATATATTAGCTAGCTGCTCGTTGCTGCGCTGTGTTCAGATATCCTCCTCCTCATGCCTTCCGCTCTGTGTGTCTGCAACTGCTGGTGAGATACGCGCATCTCGGCGATGATAAACACGCGATGAACAGTTAGATGGTGAGAGTTCACAATAACGCGCGAAAGATATATATTGCTATATTACGGAACTGGATAGCTATAACTGTCGGTACTGTGAACGCTCAGCGACTGCTGTGCATTGCCAACTGCCTTTGCCTTACATGTAGGCCTGTTTTGACCTCTTTACCCTCTTTCAAGCGTAGCTTGTTGTAATGGACAGACATTTGTATATTTTGCACCGAATTGGCATTCGGTACCTTTGCAAAGCATTTTCACTCTAGGACTAGGCTATTGTTTCATTTTCTCTGTGTAGGCATTGATAGTTTTTGCGTCCAGATGCCCTTCCTGACGCCAACCAAATAAATAACTCTGGCATTGAGTTAGCAGCTAGCGACACTTGTGTGTTTAACAGCCTTGCTGAAGGGCCTGTAACATATGGCTTCATTGTTGTTATGAAAGGCTATGATTGTATTCTGAAACTGAATGCCATATGAACATCATCATCATATATTTTTTATGGTCCTCCTAGCTAACTAATTGCGTGTTAATCGCCTTCTTTGTTGTCTAATCTGATAATGTCCATGTTTTCACACAGGTTTAGACTCTTGCGTCCTGATGAGGACTGCTGGAGCTGAGTTTTTAAGGGCCGGATGCTTTTCCTGACGCCAACCAAATAAATAACTATCTGGCATTGAGTTAGCAGCTAGCGACACTTGTGTGTGTAACAGCCTTGCTGAGGGCCTGTAACACATGGTTTCATAGTTGCTGGAGCGGGGACTTGAACCCTGATCTCTGGACTCTTCATCCGATTCCGTAAACACTCCACCACAGGTCCACAGCGCCTGGTTTCTGCTAGGAGGTAGCCTATGATCCTCCTAGCGTTTGGAATGACAGAGAAAAGCTTCAACAAATCAATCCTATTGTGTATTAGGTGTTTTGCTGGAAATGGTCTGCAGGCGGCGTGGATGAAGCGTATGACGCCAAAGTTTAGAGATCACCGGTGCAGCCCCACCAATGGCGTCTATGACTGTCCGGAGAGACAGCTGAGGTTGGCTAAGTACGGCAGGAGATATAAAAGTGGCAACGGCTTGTCAGCGGCTGCGCCACAAGTGAACATGGCGAAGGCCTGCAGCGTTGTGTTGGAACAAATAATGGGACTCGCAGGGACACGAATGAAAGAACGAGTGAGAGAACCGGAGCGATAGAAGGACACAGAAGCAGACGAACAGGAGGAATATGAAATTGAACAAGTTGGGGAGGAATTTCAAAGAGCGCTTGAGAAACAAATGCACCAAGTGGAGAGGGAACAAGCAAGAAAGAAAGCTGAAGATGATTTTGATGACCAAGAACAATGCGAGGATGAGGATGATGTACAAGAAGAAGATGGGTTTAAACTACGAGATATAAAGACTGAAGATGTAGAACAAGCAGATGAACTGGTCCAGCTGAGTGGCTGCGAGCCAATTCAAAAACCGGTATGTCAAATTTGTCAAATTCACTTTTTTTTGCCATCGATCTGACAATTATTGATTACGCTGCCTAGTGAGCAGTTATTGATTGCTTGTTTTCAACAAATATCTTGCAGAAATAATTATGCATTCTGTAATCTTAAAAGTTAAATAAAAAGTTTAACTTCATGGGTCTGACTTCAGTAAGCCATTGATGTACGGCACGCTAGCTAACTTAAGCAGGCTCAAACCGTCTGCAACTGTCTGCCAAGGTTTGCAAATTTATGCGTTTCAGCTTTCTACGTAAGGTGTTACGTCCGCCAACCGTAAACCGTATTGCAGGTTTTTTTTAAATGCAGCAGAGTTGCGGGATTTCCAGATTATGCCAAAGTTTCATAATTTCAGAAAACCAGATCGTGTTTATGTGGGGGTTCTTAATCATGTCAGACACAGTGTTCATAGATCTATCCTTGTGGCGACAGTCCTTTCAATCACGCATTGATGTGGGAGGGTGGAATTAGGGTTAGCGATTTGGTTGAGGGTTGGTTTAGGGTAAACATTAGGTCTAGATAACGTATTGACTAGTATACATGTACTTTTCCGTGCAGCGTAGTGCGTGTGAAAGGATCGCCGTGTGGTTGCTTTCAGACACTGCCTCCGGCCGGCGCTGCATCGGGTCACTTCTGCAATCTGTGTGGACGCAGCTGTCGCTCCAAGGTGGCTTGTTGAGTCACATGCGCACACACTAGCCTTGTTGAGTCACACGCGCATATACACACCTTGATGAATCACATGCGCACGCACAAGCCTTGTTGAGTCACATGCGCACACACTAGCCTTGATGAGTCACACGCGCACGCACAAGCCTTGATGAGTCACACACACACAAGCCTTGATGAATCACATGAGCATACACAAGCCTTGATGAGTCACATGCGCACATACACATCTTGATGAGTCACACGCGCACGCACAAGCCTTGATGAGTCAAGCCTTGACGAAGAAAGTATTGTTCTTAAGGACTAAAGTTTACTATACAACTCGTCCAGCCGCCGACTGCTTGCGGTCGCTTGTCTTGGCTCGCAGACCTGACGTCATGATCGCTTAACGACGAATGCTGCATGTTCTTTTTGTTGAGGTTACAGTGACCTTAGCGACGGCGGCTGGCGTTCGTTTGACCGACAGCGCGCACACCTAGCGGTCCCGAGCCTCTTCTCTCAAACGAACGCCACAGTAAACTTCCTTCGTTTTGACCGAAATGTCATGCATGCACTATTAGATGATGTTAGGTCTATAAGCATCCCGCTGTGGCAAAGGTGATCCACATAGTAACAGTTGACCAAATTATATGCCACGCTTGTGTACTACGGACTTGCCGTTTGGCAGTGGACTGACGAGAGCGAGAGAGGACGAAGTTTCTGCGTAAAAATGTATATCCGTGTTGAATTTGCACTGTTTAATGGATCAGTTTCTACCAACGAAATTTCATTAATATTAACGTATATCATTTTTATATTCAAATTCTATTTATTTATATTATTACATATATTCAGATTCTATTAAATATATCACTATCATAAATTATTCAAATTCTGTTTAATATACTTATATTATATAGAGATTTTTTCGGTTCCAACACGATTTCTGACATAATTCGACAATGTACACTGTACATTGTACAGGAACGCCACGGACAGTAAACTAAATAAAGAATTTAATTCTCACTAACAATAAACAAATATTCCTCCGGTGTCAAGGAAGCATTGTCATTCAATAGAGGCTCTTGCCTGTGATGATGTAAAATTAAGTGATAAGTTAACACTGTGTTCTGCAATCATATAACTTATAATGGGTATGATCATTTTTAATTTTCACACGATTTGTGAGTATCTTGTAAAAAATATGTAGCCTGTAGGTGTAGGATTTGTGTACCTTCTGCTGATCTCATTTATCTCATGATGTTAGGTACTTACCTAAATTTTTTTCCGACGTAGCTCAAGCTTCACTTACATTAATTACTAAAACAAGTGACTTACTCCAACTGAATTTACCTTTCTACTTAAAATTTTTTACTTACTGTAAAATATCAAATTTTCGCGTGCATATAATTTTGGCGAATTTTCCGAATTGGGAAAATTTGTCAAAATTACATGTACATGCAGCAGAAGATATATAATGGGAAAACATCAAAAAACGCGAGAATTAAATACAGCAAATCTCCTGAGAGGTAAAACTGTCAAAATAACTAGTAGCAAGAATTTCATGTTTTACAGAACTGTTTACTTTAAAAGAACTCATGCTTAACCTATGCATTATACGCCTGCTTTTAGATACTACATCGAGCCGTGGATTGGTCGCGTTACGTCTGTAATCAATGCAGACGCACCTGTCTCAGTAAGAGCGGCCTCGTCGGTCACATAAGGAAGCACAAGAGTAGAACTGCTGAAAGTACTTCTAACTGACAATGACTGTAACAGTTGTCTGCAGTGATGTGGATCGTATCTCCAAGAATCACCATAGCCAACCAATGGATGAATTCTGCCTAGACCACTGTGAACCATTGCCTTATATAATGTTGTCTGTATAAGCAATTGTTGAAGCGTAGCTTATAGCAAGGCTCGACCCACGCTTTGCAAGCTCGTGAGTTAGCTTGGCGCTAGGAATAATTTTTCTGGGAGAGGGGCAAAGGGGAGACAAAGGAAAAATGGGGGGGTTTAGTGGTCAGTTTCAGTGGTTATTTCAGCCTTCCAGGACCCTGGCAGTCTACAAGCAATCTTTCCTTTCCTAACATCTTTCCTTTCCTAACATAACTCACGAGCGAGGGAGGGTGCGCATCAAAACTTTTCGCCTCCGTGACGTTTAACACATCACTTGTGATAATCTTTGCCAATTATTTGGGGAGGGGGCTCGAATTTTTGTCTCAAACTTTTGATGTAGGTCAATAGCTAAACAAAATTGTAAGGTCTCAAATCATTAGGTTTTACCCGGTAACTAGTATGACAGAGAAAACTTGTGATCACCCAGTGAAGCAGGCTTAGGCTATTTGGCTGTAACAGTTGTCTGCAGTGTTTATTATATCTTTCAATTCACACAAAAAGAGTAGCATGAGTTACAAGAATATGAATAGAACGCCTATTACAGTATCCCGACAGATATAGGCCTACAGAAATATTATTGCAGACATGATTCAAAACTGTCCCAGACAGTATATATTTGAACATGCTAGGTTTTATAAAGGACAATTATTGCGAGTCACGGGTCTAGTATTATTTTGTTGAGTGGCGGCTACACAAAAACGCTTCAGAATCAAGCATCGTGAATAAATGAAAAGGCGTCGAGTCATTCAGTTCTTGCAAATCAACGACGACTCAAGCCTGATCCACGTGCACGTGTCAGGAGCCTCTTCAGCAGACTTTGTGCTGGACATGTATAATTGATGAACGATGGCGTGGAGAGAAAGCCTGGATTTGAGGACTTGTTTGATTGAACAATGTCGTGGAGGACGTACAGCAACGATGTGGAGTTGAGAGCCGCAATGGACTCCGTAGGTAGTTGATTTTGTGTCTGATTGTAGCCATGTGATGTAGTTATGAGTACGCTGCTACATTAATTAAGAGCTCCAGTGGATTCAATATTTTAAGTTTGATTACTGTGATTTTTGCATGACACATGCGTAGGGCCATGTATTCGAGGCATTTCTAGGATATTTGATTTCCGTGCAACGAGCAGCCTACCTTTCTAGTGTATTGGCACTATTGCAATATCTAATTGCCAGTGTGGCACCCGCTGATTGGCTGCCGCCTTTTCTTTTGAAGCTACTGTGTGGCCCCTGCCACTCCCGCCAGTCATGAATTCTGCACAGAAGTTCGATTAGCCCTTCCCCCCTCCTAGCAAATTTCTTTTGCGAGAAAATCGACCTTTTGGTGGGACCCATATATTTCGATTTAGGAAGACGTTTTTGCAGCGCACACTGTCGCCAGCCCTTGTCACTGCCTTTGTGGTTGTCTTGTAATTGGCTCCCAATACAAATTTTTGTTTTGAGAATGCTATAGGCCTACTGTACTCTGTACTCTCTAGGCCTAGAAAGAAATTTGTCAGGACGTTGTAGCCTAGCCTATATAATATCATAATGCTTACATGTAGTAACTTGTATGCTATTAATTATAGTCACGACTACTTTATAATAGACTATTATAGTCAAGACTGCACGACATGATCATCAATCCTACTTTACTAGGTTGTTGTTTGTCGCCTATGGCGCTCATGGAGCTCTGGACTGCAACCCAATTCTTAGCGCACCGGGTTGAAGTAAGGCGTTTGAGAAATGGGGGAATTGGAGTTTAAGGACCGTGTGTAGTAACGAAGACTATTACAGTCCAGTTTTGTGTAAGAGAGCCGCTAAAGGGCTACTAAGGGCCGCAGACAATGCGTAACTGCGAATAATAATTTATGATTAATTAAACGCATCGGAAGTACATAATAGACCGACAACAAATCGAGGAACTGAATCGCCGTTGATTTCTCCATCCAACAGAAAGCATTTTGAATTAACCATGCAGCAAGCGAAAATGAGATCTGCGCCCATCCATCTTGGCTCTTGCTAATTTGCATGCCGGATGGAGGCATCTGAAAGATAAATAAGCAGGCATAACCAATGGCGTTGCGTGGGTGGATCCAAAGGTCGGGTCAAGGGCAGTGGCGTCGCGTGGCCCTGGCCCCTAAAATTTATTTGCGGGAGGGAGGGGACTTTTTCTACCGTGTAACACTCACGTCTAGGGGGTCCGGTACGATATGTGGCCCGGTAGACACGGAGGTGTTTCCCAAAAGTTACTATGCCACCGGCCTGTACAACCTAAAGGCTGGGCCCATAAATCCTAAAGATCGGACCAAGGCCCGATTTGGCCCATACAGGCCTAACACCACGGTTCAGGTCACCCGTAGAATCTAAAGGTGTATGCTTAAGCTTATGTAAGTATGTTGCACTTGTAACGCATCAAAAATATGTCATGCAAACGGAAAGCCCCATGCAAGCATGCAAGCATGCAACAACCGTGCAACAACAACATGCAACGTGCAAATGGAAAAAACACCGTTTGCTTGAATCGTAGGTGTGGGAGACTCGTACGTGCGGGAAAGATCGGAAAAAAGCGGGAAAGATAGGGCCTCAACCCGCCCATGTGACACAGAACCCTAATCATAATCTAGCCCTAGCATTAACACAGCCCTAATTTACCCTAACTTGCAAACCCTAAGGCAGCCTTGACTAATCAAAATCTTCACTTATTTAACTTCCAATAACAGCAAATTTCTTCATCCGGTATGCAAATTAGCAAGAGCCAAGGTGGATGGCCGCAGATTCTATTTTTGAATACAGCAACGAGTATACATCACAGTACATGTATATAGAATATAATAGATTCTATCTACTGTGTATGCATTTTAACATTTAATTGAGCGATCGAGGTCAGGGCAATAAATTACATTGACTGAATAGAGGGTTTAAGGTGCCTGGGCGAGTAAAAGGCGACGTTTAGGAAGCAGGAAATTGACGTCATCGGCTGAGTGCAACAGCGCTCTTCGGTACTCGGTAGCCTATAATATGAGCTAATACTGATTGACGAGCAAATTGCAGAAATCCTAAATTTTTCGTCCTATCACAATGAATTTCGTGACGTGTTACGATTAATGTTAACGTTATGAATTAATTTAGTTTTTTTAGGCACGGTACGCCGCTTGTATTTCTCTGGCAAGTACATTAGCAACGAGATCACAAGGGCTGGTTGTCACGTCATTGCAATCACGATTTTATTTTTATTTTTTCGTTCTTGTGTTCATAGTTGAAGGCTTTTAGAATCGCCAAGCATTGATCGAGAGATCAAAGTAAAAGTTGCTCAACATGATCGCAAATAACGTGACTCAGTGAAGCAATTTTTCAAAACACAGGGTTTCAAATCTGACTTTAAAAATATCTGGAGTTAAATGAATTTTGTCTTCCATTGGGCCATTTTAATCCCTTGAAAGTTGGAATCGATCCTGAGTCTCATATGAACAACCTGAGCCTCTAGCAGCAAACACCATTGAACTCGTCTTTCTTTCATCGTATTCATAATAAAAAAAGCACATAACTAACATCATCGAAATAATGTTGTTACTTATCACTCTCTGTAAAGGAACTGCAATCTGCTGCATCCCTTCCAGACATCCCTTCCGCATAAATTCAGTCGTGTGGCTAAGCCTACATAAAACGTAAACCTATCAGCTTCACAAGCTCGTAAGTGGATATTATGGCTGACCTGAGTTAGAAGCTTGCAGCCATTACCCACACCGAGCTGCACCTTCCATTGCAACAATGTCGCACAAATTCGTTGTATAAGTGCTGATATATGCAGGTAAACATAGTCGTAAGTGCCCGTTGGATAATGCAGAGCGCGAACCCTTTATGCTGCGGGCGCCCTTGCCTACAAAAAGCGCAAGACTTGCACGTAGACTAGTTTTTTTGCCTTTGCTACGTGGATCGTCAGACTCGTCAATCGTCATAGCCTCATATAGGTTAGGTCTGATAGGGTAGCTAGCATCTTCAGAGCAGCTCTTTTTGCAGAACTTAACCAGTTTACTGATCAATTATTTGCAGTAGCAATATGGTGCTGTGTTAACAGTTACAGTAAGTAAGGCCCAAGCAACAAAATGGACGAAAAATGCTCAAAGCACAGCGTTTGCGCGGGAAGATAGCTATTCTGTTTTTATTATTAGCAAGCCCATGTGGCTGGTGTTTCACACAAAATATAATGATTTTCGCACAATGTTTTAACAAAAATAGCAGGAAAATATACCACGGTGTACAGAATTAAGCCCCGATCTTGTCCCTGTGAGTGCAAACACCTGCGACAACCGATAAACTTGTGTTACGGTACTTGCTGATTGTACCGCGGGGCCTAGGGTAACCATTTTTGCCTAACTTGTATGCGGTATGTCATATACTTTAAAGGAATAAGAAAAAGACCAACATAAATAGAACCTCGCACATATAAATTGTACGTTGCACCTCGCTGTAAATTATAATACTTCGATAATAATTATTTCATTGACTGCCGTAACAGACGCGCATCATTCACGCATTGACAACATCAATCATCGCCTGCGTTCGATCCACACCTCACAGAATGCCGAGCACGCAACACTTTAGCACGAAGCTGCGCAAGTTCTGCGAGACGACCTCCGTGAGGGGCGTCCCTCGCTTAATCAAGGCGCGTAGCGGGCCCATCCGAGCCGTCTGGGCGCTCGCAGTCCTCGCCTGTGCCGCCCTGCTCGGCTGGCAGCTCACCCTCGTCCTCACCAGGTATGTGCAGTTCTTCGTCACCCTCGTGCTCGTCCAGGCGCCCGCCTGGCAGAGACCCTCCTTCCCCGACATCACCGTCTGCAATCTCAACCCTCTCATCTACCAGGACGACTTCCCGATCAAATATGACGAGTATATCAATTGGATATATAGGTTCACCCAACTGAGTGAAAATGGGCACGCAATCAAAGGCAGTTTGGAATATCCAAACTTCTTCATTTCATTATACAATTATTCACAAGGCCCAAACGGCAAGCAGATAAGCCTGCAGACGCAGACTGCCTTTGGAATGTTTATGCCACTCCCGCTCAAGTATGTGAATCAATTTCCGCTGCAGGAGGAGAGTTTGTCGCTCAAAGGAAACGATACTCCGATTGTCGACTGCTCCTACTTTAGCTGGTCAGGCGAGGCTTACAATACAAGTTGCATGGACATGATACAGGCTGTCTGGGATCCGACGTACTACAAGTGCTTCACTCTGAGGCTCAATGAGAAAGATCTAAGCGACGTAAAACAATTGTCTGCCGTAATTTACGTTCAAGAATTCAATAGCAACTCGCTTACCTTGCATACTTTGAAGCCAGGTAACTCGTACGCGAGCGGGATGCGAGTGCTTGCGCACGCTCCGGGCACGGCCCCGGATATGTCGCTCGGAATGAGCATCAGCCCCGGACTGGAGACGTCCGTGACTCTCAGCCAGACGACGAGACGGAGGCTCGGTCGCCCGTACTCCAACTGCACGGATGAGCAGCGCATGAAGGCGGACACGGCGATCTACACGCAGGACTACTACGTGAGCACGTGCGTGCAGCAGGAGATCATCGACAGCTGTGGCTGCGTGAGCCTCAACCAGCAGAACAGGGTGTCTCAGCTGCGCCACGTCAATTTCACCGTTTGCGGAAATATAAGCAGAGACGACGTGTTTCAGACGTTTTTGTGCGCAGCGGATTTTCAAGCAGACTTGGGACCGTGCAGCTCTAGATGCTTTGCTCCGTGCAGCGAGTACTCGTATGAGATGAGATCGAGCGCCGCCTCATGGTCGCAGCTTTCAGCGCTGATGCCCTTCTACAACACCTTCATCGTCAACAAGTCACGTTTTGGGAACAAGTTCGATGCTTTCCGGTTCGTGCGCGACAACTGGTTTAACACCAGCGCTGCTACGGAAGGGTATCTGCAGTCCTTCTACGACAGCGGGCTCATACAGAACAGCTTCTTGCAGCTGAACGAGCTGTTCGGCAGTCCGAGGTTCAACGTGCTGCAGGATGCGGCGGCGTTCAGCGTGGACGCGATGGGAGCGCAGATCGGAGGAGTGCTAAATCTCTGGCTCGGAGTCACCGTCATGTTCCTCTTTGAAGTGTTTGAGTTTCTTGTCACCGTCCTCACGAATCGACGTAGGAAGGTCAAGGAATCAAGCTGTCCAGCTTAAGGCGGCGTGGTGACGTTGTATTTCAAAAGTATGGCAGTGTTTGGACCTTAAGCCGCGTTCATATCAGATCTTGCAGTTCTCTTCTGGATCATCTTACGAAAAGAGCTATCGCACCGGCAGGCGAACGTGAACACGCGTTTTGCGGGAAGCGCGAGCGACGCTTACGGGAATACAGTGCATTTACATCACATCCTGCCGTTGTCTTCCCGACATCTTCTCATGAACCACCAATATGGCATATAACAACCGCACATGCAGTGGTGTAGTCGAGCCAGGGCGCACCATGGAGTCGCCCGGCACCTCCAATTTGAGGAGAGGCTGCCGGGACGCAGCGTGGAGCGCGCTGCTTTCGGAACATAAATATGTTTGTGTAATAAATGATGACATCCGATCTGAAGACCGCCCTACCCCATCCTTTTTTTGCACTACACCACTGCGTACATGCATGTACAAACATCTCGTGCTGGAACATGCGCCTTGCGGAAAGATGGCGTCGCCGAGTATGACGCGAAAGCGATGCCACCTTGTGAGCGGATTGTAGAAAGATATCTTTAGATAAAAAAGCGGGAAGAGCTGACGTAAACGCGTCTTAACTTGTTCGTGCATGCTGTGATTAGCGTGTGGCGGATTCCGCCGGTTCTCAGACTCTCCGCCTCAAATGTGGGATCCGCCCCGGGCATTAACATTTTTGAGACCCGGCATCTTAAATATATGTCTTAGTTAAGACAGCATTATACTGATCATGTGGCTTGCCTGAAACATAATATTGTATGTATAAGTTGAATGTACAATATATTAGGGTCTTAATTAAGTAATATTCGTATACAAAAGTAGCTGATAGTTAATAAATTAACCATCTGCCATCCGCAAAAGAGTATCGCTGTATTTGTGCACGCATACATGTACCGTTGCATGGACACATGCATGGTGACGGAGACTATTTAAAGCCTTCGTAACTTTCAAACTAATCGATTTTCGACAGCATGTAACCAAATTTAGTCAAAAGTTTTCGTAATAATTATTCGATTAGCGATTTAAGTCTGCAAAATTAATAATAATTTTTAAAAATATATACAAGTTATACCCAAAAACTCAGGAGCCTATATCCATGTTCATGGCCCACCGTTAAGAAAGGCAAATTATAATAATTTCTGCGCGAGTCTTCTTTAGCCAATGATCAATTTAGGATGAATGGGCGCAATGTAATTTTGTTTCAAAATATGGGACTCCCCACCACATATCTCCCACTTTAACCATAGAGTATATGTGTCAATGCAATTTGTTAATTCTATAATTACAAATTCTTGTTCGTGTTTCGTAATAAATATCGTTTGCACTGATTCTATGTACTAATTGTTTGTACTAATTAATGTTTTGTTCATAGCAATTGCTTCTTTCTAGATATTACTAGTTAATAAATTAACGACCTGCAATCCGCAAAACAGCATCGCTGTGTATTTGCACATATACATGTACACGTATATGTACAAGTGCATGTATGATGGTGGCGGAGACTAGCCTGCAAACAAACATACGCGGG
>JAQIWG010007666.1:0-12113 GCA_034695025.1 Chamaedrilus cognettii | reverse complement strand
AGTGACTTTGTGTGAGTGACTTTGTGTGAGTGACTTTGTGTGAGTGACTTTGTGTGAGTGACTTTGTGTGAGTGACTTTGTGTGAGTGACTGTATGGATAAGTGGGTGAGTTACTCTCTGTAAGTAACTAAATTTTTTGTGAGTAACGTTTTGTGAGTAACTATTGTTGAGTACCGGTAACATTTGGCAAGTTCTTCAACGCTGTGTGAGCGTTAACGCTGTGTGAGTTCTATAAATAACTCCCGGTTGTCCACACAGCGCGCGGCAGTGCTGGTGCGACGATTGCTGCGCGAGGGGTCGCAGGGGGACCTCACCTCCTCTGACCCCCCCTCCTCCCTCCTCGTCACCGTCAAAGCCATTGCCTGGCAGACTGACCTTGACCTCACCGGGCCGACCAATCACGTCGCGCCTGCGCGTCACGTGACGCGCTCATCAGCCAATCCCACGCCTGCATCGTCTGCGTCGGGAAAGACACCATGGGGCGCAGGCTCACGGCGTGGGGCGAGGGGCAGGGAGGGGCGCCCAGACCCCCATAATCCTTCAAGCAGGGCTTCCCCCTTGACCACCAAGCAGAAGGGTTGCTCCAACAGGATCAGCCCCCTTGCATCCCCGCGTGTCCCAGCTGGATCGAGGGAAAGGCAGGCGGGGCAAGGTGGAGCGAATCTAAAGGCTGGGGCCAAGGAGGGTAACGGAAGTTATAAGAGAGGGGCGGAGCAGGGGAAGAGTAAGGAGGGAGGGGTTTATTCTAGTGAATGCCGAAAGGCTCCACGGCGCAGGAAAGTGGGGGTAGCTGGAAAGGGTGGCATGGGGAAAGAGACGAAGGGGGGTAGCGTGGGGTGGGGGGGTGGCGCGGAAAGTTTTGAGGACGCAAAGCTGTCAAATGACTCGGCATACAGCGAGGAGAGGGAATCATCGGCGCTTATAGTAAACTCTGGTCACACCACGTCTCTCGTACTCAATTCTGGTCACACCACGACTCTCATGCTTAACTCTGGGCACGCCACGCGCTCAAATCAAGCTGACTTTGTTCACTCTACTGACTGCAATCAATCGGTTTCTGTCGAAGTCAACGTCTTTAAAACTTGAGCAGATAGAGAATTGAAGCAAAACGATTTGATGAAACACTTTTGAGTCCTGCGCTTAAAGACAGGCATCTGTCAAAGGATCTTACTGTGAAAATTTTTATTATTTAGATTGTTAAAGTGGAGTCACTTTACTTTGTTTTATTGCCATTATTTACTAAATTTAGATTATTATTTTAAAATCGTATAAAAATCAAATGGGAAACTTATCACTTAAACTTTTCATTGTTTTACTTCATTAGCAATTGATTTTATTATTTTACTTAATTGAATTATAATTGAAGAATTATCCTCTCATCAAGTCGCTTCACCTCAGTTCGCTCGACTTCCGGCTTGAGCGATCGCGTGCCTGATGCCTGATATGCCTGATCAGTCACGTGACGATTAGAGCTGACGATAGAGCCTCAAGGCGTACATTTCTATGCTGGCAGCGGGCCAACGGCATATCGAACCTGATCAGCATTCAATTCGATCTACTCGGCTGCTTCTCTTACCGCTGACTGCTTCAAAGTTTGTGCTGCAAGAATGGAGTCCCGCATGCATTAAGAAGGACGTAATGATTGACTAATTAGCGCTGTGCAGGGTGGAACGTGGGCTGGCGTACCTACACTTGGATCGGGTTGCGTGATGCTAATGAGACTGGTTGAACCAGCAGGCCTCGAGTCGGTCTAATTACACACCGCATTCCTTCAGTTGTATGGGCCCAGCAACTTTATAGGCCTTACTAACTTTTCTCCTTAAAGCCCCATCAAGGCTCCTTGGCGTTGAATTCAATAGTAGGCCATGATAATGTACGTTACAGCTTAGCGCTGATTACTTGAGCCCGTTCCAAATAATTCATGGCAAGCACGCTAAGCACCCTAGGTCTCGTTTACCCGACGCATACACCGTCACTCTGGGAATATGATGTGGCCCTGGTCTACAAGACACTGCTAGGCCCATTTCATAATCAATTTCGCAGTCCACATGAGATTATTATTGTGTCCTAAATAGAATTTTACAATAATATTTGCATCGCCTACGCGTAGGGCCTACTGTAGGTATAGCTTATTTGCATTATGCCCGATTAGACATGACTTATACAACATGTACATGTAGTTTAGTATGTAAGCCTCAACTTGCTCAACAAGTAAACTCTCTCAACTAACTCCACTAAGGCCCAGTTGTTCAATAGAGAGTTATTCGAACCACAGTTGAACGATCTAGGATTGTTTGAACAACTCCCAAATATTGACGCGCTATTCAAACAATCCTGGATCTAATTTGCGAGATCTGATTGAATCGTGACGTCATTTTTGTTCCGCGATTATTTAAAACCAAATGACTCTCGATTGAGTAACTGGGCCTAAGTCAACATCGCCAGGCGACCCTTTCCAAATTGTTGCTGTAGGGTAATACGGATAACGTGCAGAGCAACGTAGGCCTATACTTGCACATGTAGGCTTGGCCTAATGATACGCCTACAGCTGTAACAACGTGACGAACAATCGGACTCGCTGCTGCAGGTTGCTGTCCCATCGAGTGGCGTACATGTACATGTATCAGGCCAGCGAGGGCTTCTGGCGCCCGGTGCGAAGTCTGACAGTGGCGCCTTCCAATTCACATGGCCTATTATGACTTTACTCGGTATAACGCGCAAACTGGGAAGGTGAGCGGGGCGCTGACGATTTTTTCTGACGCCCCTGACTGGGGCGGCTTTTTGAACGATCACCTCCCAATAACAATTTCTACTAGGACAATAATTATTATTGTCAAAACCATAACAGATTTGGGTTCTCACAAGGGCTTCATTCGTGTACAAATTAAGATATTTGACACCCATTTGGCATCCCCTAAACCTCCTGACACTTGGCGCCCGGGGCCGTCACCCCACGCCCCCTCCCACCCGTTACGTTACTGATTGTGTACGCCTGATGTAGCTCGCACATTGCTTGCATACTGTAGGTCTATAGACTAACAGGGGGTAGACTGCGTGTGACATTAGGCTACTTCACGTTTATCACAACGTGTGCCGAATTCCGATGCCAGCTATAGCTATACTTGTAGGACAGCTGAACGGTTGAAAGCGTGTTCAAAGCGATCAGCTGTTCTGAAGCCCACTATCTCCTATCGTCATCGATCAGCTCTGTTGTGAGGCCCACTGCCTTCTACCATCTCCTATCGTCATCGATCAGCTCCGTTGTGAGGCCCACTGCCTTCTACCATTTCCTATCGTCATCGATCAGCTCTGTTGTGAGACCCACTGCCTTCTACCATCTCCTACCCTCGTCGATCAGCTCTGTTGTGAGGTCCACTATCTCCTACCATCACCAATCAGATCTGCTGTGAAGCCCACTGTCGCCGGAGCGTCGCCCCGCGCAATGGACGCATGGACCGCAGGCCCGGGTCTGACCGGAGAGGTGCTGGGGGCTTTGGGGGAGGGAGCGCTTGGTGAGGGGTTGTCCGATGAGTGGGTAGAGACAAGGCTCGCGTACGCCAACAATCGCTTCACGGGCTGGGACTACGCTGTGTTCGCCCTGCTGCTCGCTATCTCTTCCGTCATCGGGCTCTACTACGGATGCACGGGCAGCAAGCAGAGCTCGACGGCAGAGTTCCTCATGGCCGGACGCTCCATGGCAATCTTCCCTGTCACGCTGTCCCTGCTGGCCTCCTTCATGTCCGCCATCACGCTGCTCGGCACGCCGGCAGAGATCGCGGTGTTTGGCACGCAGTTCTGGATGATCTGGGTGTCGTACGTGACGCTCATGCCTATCGCCAACTACGTCTTCATCCCCGTCTTCTACAACCTGCGCCTGACGAGCGTCTTCGAGGCAAGCCGACCCTCTGCGGTCGCTTTTTTGGGGTAGTTTAAGGACTGTGTATACAAAGACTAATAGTCGGTTCCGTGTAAGAGAGAGAGCTGCCACAGAACCGCTCCCCCTTCTTTATAGTCGACACCTTTACGGCTCGCCCGGGGTGTCCTGGGCTGCAAACCAATTCTTTGTTCCCCGACCTGCAGGGGTAATCTCTGCATGCACTCTCGTATGGACTGCAGGGCATTATACACAGCGAGACTATTATTCTGTCTGTATGGATCAAGGCGGGGCGTGGATTTAAGTGTATGACGCCTCAATACAGTTCGCATGGGATTATGTAATAGCCAATGCGACGCTCTAGAAGGTTTGTGTCACGACCCTCCTTGTTGCTCAGTTATATGGGATTGTCAGCACTCAATTTAGAAAAAAAATTTATTTAATGCTTTTTCCTTTTAAAAAGTGGCGCTCCTTGTTTTCAACTTTGAGAGGAGATTTTTATATTTAGGGATGTTTTCTACCATTATCCAAACTTTGGGGAGATCTAAACCCCGGCGGAGATTTTCTCGATCCCACACTCTCGCGCAACCATTGACCAGTGATTACAGTAGGAACAGATTTTTACGTTTGCTCCCTCTTTGTTATGCTTTGATTAGCTACACAAAAATGCAAGTTTTGGTCTATTAGAGTTCATTTTCTTTTCATTAGACTGATTGGTTTGGCACAATTTTATTGGTTGGAAACAATTTTAACGAAAATATTGAATCCAAAATAAATGAGTGATCCTGGGTCGTGGCATGACCGGACAAAACGTTTGGAAAAGATTTTTATCATTGAATTTTTATCATCGAATTTGAAGCAATTTTGGCATTAGAAAGTTAAGGTTCGAGCCAGAATGTGTAGATACGATTCGCCCATGCATGCATATAATTTTGATCAACATCACGATCAATTCAATATATAAGATTGTATAAAATTAGCATAGTTATCTGATCGCTGTCGGTACTGTGCAGTTGGTTAGACTTAAAATGCACAGTTTTAAAAGTCCTGTTGGCTAGAAAATTAGTGTTTTTGAATGAAGGACAAAACATTCACCTACATATATGTTACTTTTTTAGATAGTTAAATTTGAGTAAATGTGGAAAAATTTCACATTCAAAACAATTGAAAATTAGACAATGAAAATGTAAATGTGTTTGAGCACAACTTGGTGTTTAAACAAAATTGTTGAAGTTGGGCCCCTCAGACCTTCGAGGCAATGGGCAGATGCCAAATTTGCCAGCAATCTGAGAGGAATCATTGTGTTGGTTGTAGTATCTGGAGCTACGCTTCAGCAAGGGAGTGCGCGTCTACACGTCCATAGTCTATATCGTCCAAATGGTAACTAAGTTTAGCTCGCATTCCCATATTCAACCTGTTTGTCTGTCATCCCCCTATTTACTATTCAAGGAGGTCAAAGCAATGAGTTTTCTCATTATTAGCGTTTCAATGCTTTCTGTGATTGTATTTGGGTTTGATTGTATGAAGAGCTGTTGTTACCTGCATGTATCGGCGAAGTTAAAGTTACAGCTTTAGCTTTTGTATGTTTGGAGTTCAGATTGTAGCGTGCGTGCGTAGAGCCACAGGATGAATTAAGATGTTTGTGTGCAGTTGAGTAGGCTGTTATGGTGCATGCATGGTGCATGGCTGTTATGGTGCATGCATGGTGCATGGCTGTTATGGTGCATACATGGTGCATGGTTGTTGTGGTGCATGCATGGTGCATGGCTGTTATGGTGCATGCATGGTGCAAGGCTGTCATGGTGCATGTATGCACATGCATGGCTTCTCCCATCACTTGCTCTATGGGTTGAGTGCAGATCTGAAATCATTGAGTGCAGATGAGGGTCACTGAGTGCAGAGAGTGCTGTGGTGCAGGTGCTGTACTTGGCGCTAGTGCTCTACGCACCCTGCCTCGCTCTCAGCGTCGGTCAGTGATTCAAACATTCATTTGCTCATTCACTCATTCACTCATTCACTCATTCACTCATTCACTCACTTATGTGCAATGCTAGATGTTCTCTCCCTCCAACCCTTCAAAGACTGCGTTATCACTGTAAGTGCCACGAAACAACCACAAGCGAAGCAATAGGCAGACGTGAAATATTTGTACTTCCGGGTAATGATTTGTAGTAGAGAAGAGAAGAGCGACTGAAGTGTTGTTATTTCTTATGCAAAAGTTCTGTGCGCCGCCTATAATTGTATTGTCACCTCCATACTAAAGTCTCTATATTTGTTGGATTGTTGGTTACATGCAGTGACGGGTATAGACAAGTGGATGGCCGTTGTGTCTGTCGGCATCGTCTGTACGTTCTACACAACAATTGTAAGCATCGTTTGTACCTAAATGTTTCTATCTTCTGTTCTCTCTTCCATAGTACTTGCAGGTTTAAAGAAAAATTATTTCTTGGGTGAAACAATTTCAAAGTTTTCCATCGAAATCATAATTATATAAAACTTTTTCAGGCATGAAAATAACCTTTAATTGTAATTCGCATTGTATGAAGTAGGAAGGCATAGCTATAGCGATGATTGATGATTGCGGCAAGAAGGTGTAAGGGCGTGGCTAATGATGATGAATGGGTGTGTGGGCGTGGCTAATGATGATTAATGGGTGTGCAGGGAAGCATGATCAGGCGTGGTTAGTGATGACTGACGACTGCGTGATGGAACCATGCAGGCGTGGCTAGTGATGATTCGCAGGTGTGTCACGGAGTCTCGAGGGCGTGGCTAGTGATGATTGGCAGGTGTGCAGTGAGGCTTGGCGGCGTGCACTAGTGATGACTTATGTCTGTGCAGGGAGGCATGGGGGCGTGGCTAATGATGTGTGGTGGGTGTACAGGGAGGCATGAAGGCGGTGATGTGGACGGACGTCGTGCAAGTCTTTCTCATGTTTGGGGGACTGATTGGCATCCTCGTGAAGGGCTCCGTCGACCACGGCGGCTTCGACGTCATCTGGAACAAGATGGTCGAGGGACAGAGGGTCGAGTTCTGGAAGTGAGTTGATCGTCAGTTAAATAATTGCGACAGGAATGTACAAGGCGGAGTATAGCGACTGCTGTGGTGCTATGGCGAGTCCTACACAGTGTTTGAGCAAGCCAATGGATGACACATGACAGAATTATGCCCCACTAGTCGGATTAGTGTTGTGCAGTGTTACTTGTTGTCAATTCCTACTTGCTAGTACAGGATTACAATATAACTAATTGTAAGTAATTCAAAACCTTCTATTCTAGAAGGTATATTCTATTAGCCTCTAGGTGCTGCAGAGTTACTTGTTGCTTTGTCCGCGACCCTTACAAACCTATTACTGAATGATCGAAGGCCGTCATTTACTAATGATACTGAAAATGATCGTAAAACATTAAATTTAACGCCCGTTACATCGGCTCAAGCCTGCTGGTTCGCCCGGCCCCCTATCGCTGGTTGGGTGTTGATTGCAGCCCTGACCCAGACCCGCGCACGCGCCACTCCTTCTGGACGATCTGTCTGGGGGGCACGCTGACCTGGCTCGCCATCTATGGGGTCAACCAGGCGCAGGTTCAGCGCGCGCTCTGCACCCCAACCCTGCGCAAGGGACAGATGTGAGTGGGGCACCCTGTATATGCACCCCCACCCTCTGTGCACCCTCACCCAGTAGGCTGTATGCACCCCCATACTGCGCATGGGGCAGATGTGAGTGCGGCACCCTGTAGGTACCCCCACCCTGTATGCACTCCCACCCTGTATACACCCCTACCCTTATGCACCCCCATACTGCACAGGGGGCAGATGTGAGTGGGGCACCCTTTACACAACACATATGAGTGAGGCATTCTTAGTGTGTGTGGCCTAATGAGCCCCGGTGTGTGTGTGACTTAGATGTGGCCCGGTGTGTGTGTGCCTCAGAGCGATGTGGCTCAACGTGCCAGGCCTCACTGTCTTGCTCACCGTCTGTTCGCTGTGTGGCGCGGTGCTCTACGCTGAGTTCAGACACTGCGACCCCATCCGAGCTGGACGTATCACCGGACGTGACCAGGTGAGCTCCTAGCCTACCCCCATCTCATATCATTCCAGTGTAGAGGCCAAACAATTTCTACCATATTTCCAGCGACCATAGAAAAAATCCATCACAAAAGACCATAGCAAAAAGAGTCCATCATCTGGGAATAAACAATAGGGGTTGGAAAATATTGAGTCCTCAAAAAGGTGTTTTTGAGTTATAATAGTTACTACACGCGATCTTAAAGGGCCCTTATTCCTCCAAAAAGAGTCTGTACAACACACCTCTGTCGCCACGCTGCATCAGCAGTTCTGCTGATCTGTGACAATGACCGGTTACAAGATGGTGAGCAATGCGTTATATTGCTCCATGGAAATCTTTCCTAGCGCACTGCTCATTCTTGATCGTGAACTATGACCCAAGTGTCCATGATGCTATTCAAAGTTTATTAATGACACAAATATGAAAGAAAGCTAAACCTGCAGTATGTTCAGCTTAACTTCGCGCCTATGGTAGCGCAACTATTTACAGCTGCTTTAGCCATGTCGAGTTTTCAATCAAGTGTTCTGATTTCTTGCAGGTCGTGTCATTATTTGATCCAATCAGCTTGCTGCTATCTTGATCTAAGATTTATGTGACGCCGTGCAGTGAATAGTTGCAGAGATGGTAACCTCGTTTCAAGATGTGGTCCTGGTTTGTCTGCGCCCCCAGTCTGTGATATATACAGGGTGGGCCAAAAAAAATGGATACACGATTGCTTTTCATGCATAACTATGACAATTTTTATCCAACGATGACCCAATTGTGCACAGATTACTGGCCATCTATTTTCAATATTTCTGCAAGTTTTATTAAATTCTGTCCTTTAGTTCCAAAGTTATCAGCTTTGAAATAGACTAATCTCATACATCTTGGTGTTAAAATTCAACAAATTTACGCTTTCATGGATGCATAACACAACGTTTATTTAATGATGACAAAACTTTGCACACATAAATATTCGGCAATTGTTAATGTCATTGCCAATTTTTATGTAATTCTGTTAGATGTTTCCAAAGTTGTGAATCTTTTAAATTTACTTGTCCGCGTCTTGGGTTAAAATTAACTGTTGCTTGATTTACTCATTCTTTGGTCTATCTATGCTAAAAAAGTGTAGCTTTTCAACTTTTGCTCTGTTCTAAAGTCAGTTTCATCACTCAGCAATCATAGGCAGTTTGAATCAGGATTTTTACTTAGCTGAAATCATTGCATGATAAGCACTAGCAATTACCAGTCGATCTGTCGAATTTTTACACTAAGATATCGGACAGGCATTTCAAAAGCTCATCACTTTGGAACTATTGTACAGAATTGAATCACACTTGGCAAAGCTGTTGATAATAGATGGCTATTAATGTGTGCAACATTTGATCATCGTTGGATACTAATTTTAATAGCTATGCATGAAAAACAATCGTGTATCCGTTTTTTTGGGCCCAGCCCGTATAGTGTGCCGTTGCCACAGCTGCTGCCCCTGTACGTCATGGATCGGCTCCCCTACCCGGGGTTCCCAGGGTTCTTCACTGCCTGCATCTTCAGCGGTGGCCTCAGGTAATCGGCAATGACCTCGGTGTCAATTTTGATAGGGTTTGTGATAATTATGCGTTATATCTAACATTACAGCCAGCATTCATGACTGTAAGCTCTGCAACCTATTGCAGGCCTATGCGATATGTGCTGCTGTGCTCATGAATGCATTCAGTAGAAGCTGTTGTAGAAGTTATATAGTTAATAAGAGGCTAGCCCTGTCGTAGCATATAGATTTCATATACGTGTAGACTGCATCATTTAATAAACAAAGTAAATTAGTTGATCTGTAATAATTATTATTGACAGCCCTTAGGGTTAATTACAGGGTAGAGCAAGGGGCTGAGTGCGGGGCTGAGTGCGGGCTGTGTTGCAGCACAATCTCCTCTGGACTCAACTCCCTCTCTGCCGTCGCGCTCGAGGACCTGGTGAGGGGCGTGTGCTGGCCCTCCATCAGCGAGCGGCACGCCACCATCGCATCCAAGCTCATTGGTATATCCACTCTAGTACTATAGCTGCAAGCTCATCGGTATATCCACTCTAGTACTAGCTACAATCTCATCGGTAGCCACTCTAGTACTGGCTTCAAGCTCATCGGTACCCACTCTAGTAGGACATAATCTAGTTCTTCGTTCTGCTGCATCAAATAGAGGGGCGTAAGTAAAGTGTCATGATAAACATGGAAAACTGTTATTTCCATATTATTTACTTTTGTAACAAAAATTAAAATACAATACAATTATATACAAGATGCAAAGCAACTAGACAAACCAAAAAGATTACTCTTCAAAAAGGCTTACCCTAACCTTTGCTTGTCTAACCCTAAACTTAACAATATAGGCTACAAAGCCTACAAATATGGATATTTTAACAAACTATACATCGCATAGTTACTGTTTTAAAAATTGTACGGCGATGTGGCAAATTGAGTGAGTGAGAATATGTCTGCTGGAACTGCTGCTCACGTCCACGTACTTGCGTGTGTTTAGCTGTCGCGTTTGGCCTGGCGATCATGTTGCTGACGCTGCTGGCCGCGAGCCTCGAGGGGCTCCTGCAGGCTGCGCTCGGCATCTTCGGCATGATAGGGGGCCCCATCCTCGGCATCTTCGTCCTCGGCCTTCTCTACCCCTGGGCCAACTCCAGGGTCGGTTACCCTCTCTCTCTACCCCTGGGCGAACTCCAGAGTCTTTTATCCTCTCTACTCTGGGCCAACTCATGTACATGCTGTGTACAGGCTGTGGTGTTTGTAATAAAAATCTTTGATTTGATTTGATTTGAACTCCAGGGTCTGTTCCCCCTCAGTCCTTGTGACGTCGCAATCCGATCTAGATTGATAAATACGGGTTTTCGTTTCTTTTTTTTGTCTGCTGACTAGTTTTATCCAAAGCCCATCAGCACAGCCTATAGAATGAAGAACGTATGGGGATGAAGGGGGAGGGGCTTGGCCCGTGGGCCAAACCAATTACCAATCGTCAACAATTGACTGACAGGGTCATGACCCTTTCATATCTAATCACAATAATTAACAACTATTACCCATAATACAAATCAACTTCCGTTTTTAGCAAAAAAGTGCTTCCTTCTGTCGTATTGTGCAGCTAATGCATGCGCATTCTAGGCTTGTAATTCTGTGGTTTTATCCCTTTTTTAAAGCATAAGCTTATTTACAGATCTGATAGTCGATTCTGCGTTGTATAAATATGGATTATAGGTGCAAGTTATTCAGTCTTGTTTTGCAGAATCTTTTAAAACGTGAAGCAGATGACAGAACATTATAAATAAGCACTGAGCAGGGTTAGTTATGTTTTAAAATGTCTTTAAATAAATAGCCTAATTTGTAACGGACAGGTGTAGTATTGCGGGTAAAAATTGTTATTAGGGTAAAAAAAGTATTAGGGCGAGGGTTAGCTTCAGGGTCAGGATAAAGGTTAAAGCTTAGTGGGGCTGTGTCACTCAGGGCGCTTGTGTCGGTATCACGGTCGGGCTGGTCCTCACGATCTGGCTCGGGGTGGCGGCCCAGGTCTACCGCCCCCCCATCAGGGGCCACGTCCCCCCTCCCATGGACACCACCCGCTGCCCCTACATCAACGTGACGCTTAATGATAGCGTGACGTCACCGCTCGTGACGTCATCGTTTATGACGTCAATGACAGCACACGTGACTGACATACAGCCACAGAACAGGCCTGAGGATCAGTGAGTGTTGAGGACCTGTGAGTGTTGAGGACCAATGAGTGTCGAGGACTGGATATCTCTCATTCTATCCGTTGTCCTGTCTATGTTTAGGGTAGGATCTCTGTCCTTACTTCTCGTGCGCATGTAATTTTGGCAAATTTTGCGAATCGGCGAAACTCGCAAAAATTAAATTAGTGAAAGCATTAGAGCATTAGCGTATCAGTTGTCCTATCACGTTGGTGCAGCGCAGGCCATCTGTTGTTCAATCAGATGTCCTCTATGTGCTGCAGGGCCGGCTATCTGTCCTTCTATCAGATGTCCTCTATGTGCTGCAGGGCCGGCTATCTGTCCTTCTATCAGATGTCCTCTATGTGCTGCAGGGCCGGCTATCTGTCCTTCTATCAGATGTCCTCTATGTGCTGCAGGGCCGGCTATCTGTCCTTCTATCAGATGTCCTCTATGTGCTGCAGGGCCGGC
>JAQIWG010007665.1:0-12113 GCA_034695025.1 Chamaedrilus cognettii | reverse complement strand
CTTCTAGCCTACAGATATAAGTCCATACAATATATATTGAATAGGTATGAATCAAAGTTCATGGTTATCACCTGACAAGAAGGAGTGGATTGTAGATGAGATATGATTCGAGTATGAATTATTCGCTCAAGTATTTTGCATGTGAAGATGAGGTTGGTGATAGGATGATAGCTTGCGAGATCCTCACACAGAAGAGAGCATTTAAAAAGAAGAGGTTTGACCATTGCGTTTTTAGAGGGAGTAGGAAAATTACCTTCAGAAAGTGACAGGTTAATTAAAGTAGCTTTTGCAAGAAGCTGGGTATCGATGCACACTTTTAGAAGTTTGGTTGGGATGAGATCAAGGGAACAGGTTGCGTTTAACGAGGGTAAAATAACATTGCGGGCTTCATTAGTGGTGGCTGGCAAAAAATGGGAAAGGGGAGGAGGAACTGATAAAGGAGGAGGATTGAGGTTTTGAAGAGAGGCAGGTGCGAGTGGAGTGAACTGCGCACATATATTAGTAATTTTTCTATCAAAGAATTTGAGAAAGGTGGATGCAAGGGATGGAGAAGAAATGTAGTTGGGAAGAGTAAAAGGGGGCTTGCGGCCGAGAAGATTGTCAAGAGCTGAATAAAGCTTGCGAGGTTGTTGGCTGTAGGTTGATATCAATTGCTGAAGTAGGAGCGACGAGCAGCTGTTGTAGGTTTTATATATATTTAAGTTAATTAGAATTCTGTGGCCGACTCACAGCAGGGGAAACTTAGGGGAGGCCAGCCTTTACTCTCGCATGGGCCTAAAATAGAAATAGATACAAGGATGGGTGGGCCAGCAGGCTAGATCAAAGTCAACATGCCGTGTGCGAGTTGACAGTGTGTGGACGATAATAGTGGTTAGGCATTTCCTGTGTGAAAACGACAGCAATATCCATCAAAAAGATGCACAAAGTTTATATTATGCCAAGCGGCGGTTAAGAACCTGAATGAATCTTATTTCAGTCCATGGGGGCAGGTAAAAAAGTAGAAAAACTTTGTTCAAAATATATTTTTCTAATAAATAAAATTAAATATGCGTTCGCGGCCAGTGTTGGCACTCAACTGCCGTTAATACCCTTGTCACTCTTTCATCTGTCCTTGATTCTGTTCATATCTGGCTAACCGAAAACCGCTTAACTCTAAATCCGGCTAGAACTGAATATCTTATCATTGATACTCCACAACAACGCGCTGAACTCACTGCAACTTCTATTCTCTTTCGTGGCACTCAACTAATTCCAACAGACTCAACTCGTAACTTGGGCTTCATCTTTGACAAGGACCTTGCCTGTAAACAACTAATTTTCTCTGTTTGCAAAGCATCTTAAACCAAATACGTCAACTGCGCCAAGTGCGTTCATCGCTTGATACAAATTCTGCCGCCATCCTTGTCAAGACTCATTTCTTTAAAATTAAATTGCTGCAACTCACTATGTTATGGTCTCTCTGCACCATACCTTAAAAGGCTTTAGAAAGTTAAAAATGCATTGGCCCGACGGCGTGTCGTAGTCCCCTCTGTTAGACAACACACCATGGCATTACTCCTAGCCTTAAAAAACTGCACTGGCTTCCTATTCCACAACGCATCAGCTTCAAAATTGCTTCAGTGACCTATAAAACACTTCAAACTCACCAACCTTCCTACCTCTCCGACCTCATTAGTCCCTACATACCAACCAGAACTTTAAGATCCCTAGATAAACACCTCCTCAGTGTCCCTGACATTTGCTCGGCCAATGGTCGAAGGTCATTTTCTTTTGCAGCACCTACCATCTGAAATTCTCTTCCACTGAGACAGCGCTTCTCCGCATTAAAAATGATCTCCTTCTTGCAATAGACCAACGCAAATTTTTCGCTCTTGTTCTCCTTGATCGTCCAGCCGCTTTTGATGCCATTGACCACAGTATTCTTCTCACGCGACTTGCTTCCACTTTTGGCTTATCTGGACCCGCCTTGTGTCTTCTTACCTCTTAGCTCACTGGCAGATCACAATTAGTTTCCACCGACGCCCACTCTACCACTTTTGTAGCTATGAATTCTGGCGTTCTACAAGACTGTTCTAAGACCCCGTCTCTTCTGTCTTTACGCTACTCCACTCAGTTATATGTTAAGTGCCACTCATTCATCACACCATTTTTATGCTGACGATACTGAACTCTATATTTCTTTTAAGAGCTCTGATGCCATAATACTGGGTTTATAGTCCGTTTCGGAATCGGAAGTTATATGCCTTCTATGCCTTCTCGGTCGTCTTGATGTGGTACGCATGATTGTTATGCGCCGATTGAAATTTATAAAAGGAGTATCTGAATGTAACAATGCCGTAATTGTTGACTTAATGGAATATTATTTGACTGAACCTGAACTGAAAAATTAGAAGACCAGCACAGTGCCAAACTATGCTGGTTACCTGCAAAATTACTGCATTGACGTGTCTGCGCTTTAGAAGCTTGTTTTGTTAATCTGTGGCCTATTGTATGCATTATGTTACTTACGTTCTAGTGGTTTAATTTGAGTTTGGCCTATACTGGCCAACTCTGTATTATATTGTATATTTCTGCATTGCATTATTTTTATCTGCATTGTTCGAATAAACCTGATATAGTAGCAGTTACCTAGCTGAGCTCTTCAAGAGATTGTTTCTGGTCGAATTGACTATGATCCAGCTTGCAAATTCGCGCATGCCTATGACTACATTTTTTCTTCTGTGTACAGTATTCTGCTTCTCTTTCAGGCATCAATAAGCCCATCAAATTACATTTCTTCCTGGAAACTTTTAAGTCTGAAATTCTCCCTTTCTCATACTGTTGCTCAACAGCAATTTCTAACTTCATTCAAGGTGGCGTCGTTAGTAAATTAATGATATAAGCAAATGGGTGTTTCGTGCATACTGCAAAAATCATCACTTAGGGTGCAGTGCAGTAGTAAAGTTGATATTGAAATAGAATAACATGCAATTTACACGTCGTTCCGAGTCCTGTCCATCGTTGCCGATGACAAGCCGCCTTCATAACCCAACCTCAAATTTTTGCTTCTGAACGAAACTCAAGAGCAGTTTCGTGCATACCGTTTTCCGAACTACATGAAACAAACTGGTCCCTGATTTCAAAATTTTACTATGTCAAAATAAGTACAGCTTACATTGTGAAGCTTTTCTTAGTAGTGCTTAGTGTCTAGTCATTTTGCAATGTAGCCCTGCCCACGCACCGACTGAGGAGGAGGCCATTTCTCCCTTTTCGGTTCCTCTTCGGATCGCAAAATAACACTGGCCACAGAGGGGATATGTCACAGATGTCGTGATATGTCATGATATGTCATGACCCTATGCCCCCCTGTCGATCCGCTATTTCGGCTATGATTAACTGCTCAAAATATACTTTAAGAGATGGCGTTTACTATTTATGATCCAAGATCCGGCAGCACTTGCCTAATTCAAATATACATCGTGAGTAAAAAAACGAATGCATCAGACTTAAGCCTGTAACTTCGTCAACCGTTTTTGACCTTCAAAATTATTTCACCGCTGACAATGGGACTAAATTTCCAACAATATGCACATTGTTTACCAAAACATCACAATAAGGTTTCCGCAAAATGCTGACAAAGGTGACGAAACTAAATCGTCGATTTCGTATAATAGTGTAGCATAATGATATCCTATAGTTTGTCTTTGTATGACTGTCAGTTGCTGAGGCATAGGATCATCTCGGTGGCTAGCTACCAACTCGGCTACTCATGCAATAACAAACGTTGGGTCGGTTGGTCTACAGTTTACAGGTTGGTCTTCGACACGTTCACAAAGATCATTTTCTCCATCCCACTGACTTAATGATTAAGCATTTACGTTACTCGGGAACAGTGCGGAGTGTCGAACATCAGAAGCAATGCGCTTCTTCTTCTTCAATATCGCACAATGACAGAGGGCTTCAATGTTGGTATACTGGTCAAAGACAAATATTTTAAACTTTTGACTTGACATTCCTTCATGCGAAATTTCTGTCAAATACTTGTACTTTTAACTTGTGAAAACTGAAGTGAATTTTGCATTTTGTCTCAAGAAATCGACGATTTTGTTTCGTAAAATTTCACAGTGTATTACGGCTACATTATTACAATATTTTTATAACCAGTATTTTTTTTAATTAGTCATCTTTGTGGCGGTGAAAGAATTTGGACGCATCGGTCTATATTTATGAAGTTACAGCAAAGTCGGGTGTATCCTGTTTTTGACTCACGATGCACATACACGTGTATAACTCCTCCCACCAAACAGTAGCGTAGAGAGGGCAGGGCCCATGCGGCAGACGTTCCGGGCACCAAGTGCCAGGGAAGCGAGGAGATGCAAAGGTTAGAAAAATTGTTACATGGCAGTTTTAAACAGCCTGTGAAAGGTTTCGGACGCCAATTGGCGTAAGGAAGTGACTTTTTGCCATGTTAATTTTTACGGCCAAGAGAAGCATTGTGTTGAATAAAATGTAGCAAATTAACGGCATAGTACAGGTGGCAAATGCAGGCATAGCATTGTGGGACGGATGTCATCTCATGTAAGTGACAATATTATTGAAATGTGGATTCGTTAGCATATATGGAACTGCAAGTCTATTTTGGGGGGTACATAATTTCACACCTTCATTTAATAGCCTACTACGCTGCATGATAGTGTGACTGCCTCAAGGCCCCTATGAACAACAGCGTAGACGTATTTTTGACAATTTGTCGTAGGAAGAACTTTTCTTCCAGTATGCTTGAAGAACAAGATGACGCACGAGATAGCATCAGGGATGTCGTACCTGCACACTTTCAGTCAAATGCCCATCATCCACGGAGACCTCAAGCTGCAGAATATTCTCGTCGGCGATAACTTCAACGTCAAAGTGAGTTCCAACACTGTAAAATGTCTAGGAAATGATATGTAAAAATGGTGTAAGCGATAATGCACAACATTCGTTCAAAGCCTGTAACTCAACCTTTATGGTAGTGACTCCTTATTTTTTCACAGTTTATTTTTGTTTTGTTGCTGCTAAACGGCGGCACAGCGACACACGAGGGTCATTTTAGTGCCGAAATAATATGACGTAGTCATGTGTTTTGCTAAAATATGTTTCGCCACGCACAGGGGATGCTCGGGAACCAACCCCGGTAGTCAGTTTTCAACTCCAGCCCTGCGTCGATACACTGCTGCAATTGCTCATTTACCGATCCCGGAGGCATGGATGGCTGAGTTGAAGGGCTCCATTTAAGTCAGCCCAGCACCGCTAGACTGCTACAGCTACTCATTTCCCGACCCCAGATGGATTAATGCAATGAATTTCCTTAACATTCATGCTTGATTTTATGCATGAATATCTGCAGGCTTAAAATCGCACGTTCATTCAACGCTGGAATAATGCCTCAAGCATGAGCTGCAAAGAAAAACTATTTATGACCGACTGGGTTGTTGAGCAATTAAACGGATTGAAAACAGATGGCTTCAACAACCTGTCTGGTGATGTTACGAATAAATGAAGTGAATGCAAGTTGTGAAAAGCACGTTGACAAAATTCTTTGAATCGCATGGGCGGTGTTATCCAGTTCCCGATGCATAGCCCACAAATTGACAAAATGACCAGACTGAACACTCACGCTATAAAAGCTGTTCACTTAAATTACACCGTGTCTTAAAATTAAACGACCCAACGAATTTTTTCAATAATTATGGAACGCAAAATTGACCTATAAAAAACGCGTTGACCAAACGGAAAACTGCTTAATTGCAACTTGCATCAACAATTGTCTACGAATGGTCACTTTTATATTCAAATTCAGAAATTGTTAGCCATCTAGGAATGTACACTTCGTGTTTCACCGAGATTTAGTTCCATCATGCACGTGAAATGATAGAAGAGCGTGGTATAAAAGAAGTGTGATACAAAAGCGCTGGGCGTCAAAGTGGCGCGCTGTCAATTATCGGAATTTAGCAGCATGGTACTTGCTACAAAAACGCGTCAGATAAAGACCAACGTCGAACACCTGAAGCATAGAACAGCCAAAAATGGGACAAATTTGAACATTTTGTAGTTATCACAAGATACAGCAGCAGCTATGAAATCAAATCAAAAATGTTTCTCTTTCAGACTTTCGTGACAGAACATTTAGAGTTATCATAAGTGACTTGCATAAAATACAGTCCTACAGGTGCTGAGTGCGCTAGTCGCTCAGAACGCACTCATGTAGGCCATCCGTACCGGGCGGTACAAAGTATACATGTAGTCAGACAAAATAGCAGCGGCAGTAACTTGCGAAGATAAGAATGTATTCAATAAGAGAGGGTTGCGATACTGGTAAAAATTAAGCAGTGAAGACAAAAGATTGTTACTAAAAACAGAACAAAGATAAAAACAAAGCAGCCTAAAATCCACAAAAAGGAATTCCATAAAAATTCTTCTATCAATGCCATGATGCTGTGTCCAAATTATTCTTTAATTATTAAAAAATTCACCGTATATTCGGTTCTGAGTCGCGATCTAAACATTGCAATCGACGTTGAATCTACAGTATTCTGTGATAAAGCATTCCATACGTTTATAATCCTATGCAAAAACAAGTGCAATATTGTATCTAGTCTTGAAATTGATTTTCTCAGTTTCCACCTGTGGCCTATGGTGGGGTATACATGATGAATTTCAAAAAGTTGCTTCTAATGGTGTCAATTCTATGGTGTAATATATTATAACACATGCATAAATCTGTTCAGAGTCTTCTGAACTCTAAGGTGCTCAACCCTGCTCTCATTCGACGGGCAGGATAATTTAGACACTCAAAGCCTATCAAGCGTTTGGTAAACATTTGCTGCACCGATTCAATTCGTTTAGCATCTCAATGTTTTGAGGATTCAAAACCTGAGAACAGTATTCTAGCAAAGGTATTATGTAGGTCCTAAAGGCCAGGACTAATAAATTAGGGTTCCTTGATTTTTAAAAATTTAAAACTAAAACGGTCTCTGTTTGGCTTTTGCAATTATAATGGATATATGTTTTGTAAAATTCAATGGCGTTGCAAAGTTAACTCCAAAGTCTAAAACATCAGATACTCTGGGAAGAACTGCCCCCATTAAGTCAAATGAGTGTTTTTGGAAAAGAGGATCGTTCTTACTATTACTGATTAGCAACCATTTAAATTTTTCGCTTGGGATACTGAGCTGCCATTTGATGGCCCATGGTCCTATATTTGTCAGGGATTCTTTAAAGAATCTTCCTTCATAATCATTTTTATTCAAGCAAAATGCTTTCAAATCATCTCATACAATTGTAGGGTTTAAGGAGAAACAACGGTATCAGTTAAATCGTTTACATACAAAATTTAAGGAATCGGCCCCAGAACGCTGCCTTGCGGGACGCCACTTTTAACTTTGAGTGTACCACAAAAAAATTCCAATTTTAACTTGCTGAGATCTGTCAAACAGCATAGCTACACGAGAGCATTTTGTTAGCGACTCCAGCCCACTTGAGTTTATAGATAAGTGTGCTAACAATAAAGCAAAACAATTATTGGCATGCAGACGAGGTGTGAACCGCAATTCAGCAGTTTCACGGCTTGTTTGAGGCGTTTTTGTAGCTTGACTTTGACAACTTTTAACTGTTTCATCGCTTGCTGAAATTCAACAAAAATTTGTTTAAAAAAAGGCAATGGTCCAAGTTTATGTGATGACATTTTCAATTACAACGCTTATTGCGATTTGTAGATATTGATGAAGTTCGTTAAGGTGTTCAAATTTAAGACACAGTGTAGAATGCTAGAACGGAATCCATGTAGACACCGTGCGCACCGGTTTGCAAGTGAATGGCTTAGAAAAGTAGTCAAGTTTATAAAATAGTAATGTTACAAATACTAAAGAATATTTTGGGCTATAGCATTTTAATTGGGCCTCCTTCAACAAGTGTTTGAAGTAATCCGGAATTTCAGTTTTATCACTTATCACGATTCATGCTAAAGCGCTTAAACCACCCCCGACGAACCCCGACGATATTTTATATATTGTTTTAAGGGCGGTCTTCATCAACTTTAAAAAAATCATTCTCCCTGGTTACCTGACAATATTCGGTGAAGACGTGTATCGGCTATTTTGTAGCCCCGGGTAAATCTAAAGCAATGGCTTGCAAAATTTTTAACTAGTCATTGCGACTCATGCCCACGTGGTCCATTTGGCCTCCCCGGCCCCGCTTGCATCAAAAAGTATTTCTCAAATCACTTCCACTGAAGAATGAGATGTTTCGAAATCGATATCAATAATTATTGCTATGGCACTCAAGGTTATTCTTCCTGAAAACGTCAAAATATGAAATGCTCTAAAATGGCCACGGGACCCCGGGGCCTGGGGGCGCCGTCAACTTTTCCCAAAATTCGAGCCGGGGCAGACATTTATGCCCTATCCGCAACTCCAAGACTTCTTCCCTCGAGTCGAACTCATGAGCGGAGTGGGGGGGGGGAGAGGGGGGGGTGGGGTAACAAATATTTTTCAAGCCGTTCTTAACAGTCACTGTCATATTTTTGGAACACAAATACTTCATTTCTCAGAGCGGCAAAATACACATTTTTCACAGAGCAAGGGGGCATATCTTTCAATTCGTCAGACCAGGTGGGCAAAAGCCTAATTGACACAAATAGAAGAGGGGCAAACACATATGCTAATATTTACTTTTCTGACAGCATGGGGTACAGAGATCCCCAGCAGGGAGAGCAAAAGCCGCCCCTGCCCCCCCTCACGCTACGGGCCTGAATCCGAGTGAGCCTGCATGGGCTAATACCGTCGTAGTAAGCATGTTCTCTGAAAACATGATCAATATTCGCTCAGCGGTGCATGCAAAGCTATTGTGGCTATAAGGCTAAAAATTGAGTTTTCTCCTCACCTTTTTTAAATTCGCTCTCCCGTGACAATATTTAGTCATTACATGTATTGAGCTTTTTGAAGCTCCGAGGAAGAGAGTCTAATGTTTGAGCGCTAACATCCGAGAGAACTATTTTTTTTAATTGGGGGGAGGGGGAGAGATGGGGAGCGGGTATATGTTTAGAGTGAAATTTGCAGTATCTTTAATAACCGTCAATGTAATCTCTTCAAATATGCCGAAGCAACTTACATGCGCACTTGCTACCATTTGCAGTCTTAGGCCCTTGATGATATTATTATCTTTGGTCGAGGAAATCGGTCATGGGGATTTTATTTTAATTAGATAGTAACATTTTACTGCATTAGCAAATTATATGTCAAATTTATTTGTAACATCAGCCGTGATATAGCACCAACTGTTTTTGTCAGATATCAGACTTTGGTTTATCGGAGTGGAAGGAGTACTCAAGGAGTCACTCGTCGATGGCAGTTCTTCGAGGTACGCCGTCACATATACCTCCCGAGAAATGGAAAGATACCAAAATGGAATCGAACGTAAAATTCGATGTTTACAGCTTTGCCATTATGATCTGGGAACTCTACAGTAACAAAAAGGCTTTCAGAACATGTGTCCCAGGTAAATTATAAATTGAAATGAACGTTTATTATCATAAACTTAAACCTAAGTGCAGCGCAATTATTATGTTTGCGCATATACAGGGTGGGCCAAAAAAGATGTTCCGTGAGTTTTTCATGAAAAACTAAAATGCAATCTAAATCGTACCACGGTCAAATTGTATACACATAATTAGCTATCGATTGTCAACATTCCTACCAAGTTAGATAGTATTCGGTGTATTACTGTCAATATATGAAACTTTATTCGCCACATTGGACACACAAACAATCCAACAACATCAATTAAATAAAGGAAAAAAAGAGAAAAAAGGTGAAATGAACAGCAGCCAAATGTTGCTATGGTCATAGCCTCAAGCCCTCAACATTGTCAAATAGTACGAATATAAACCTCAACTTACATATATATCAAATCCACAATGATCAAGTACGCATGTTAATGTCCACATTTCACCAAATTGTTATGAGATTAAAGATTCAGTTCAGACACGAACTTAGACCAAACCTTCCGCTGTATAACATCGGATCCGTCTGAATATAGGGCATTGTAGCAGCAAGCAATAGTGTTCCATTCATTAAATCTGAACCAAGCAAAGAGTAAGCCCGCAAGTCTAGAGTTCATAGGCTCATATGTTAGAGATTTATAGAATCGCAAGCATCGAATATCAACCGTTTGCTTTAATGGTAGATAACCTGTGTAATATTGACATTTTTCTATAATCACGTTATAAAAAGTAGAAAACGTTTTGACAAAAATTGCCTAAAAGTGTAGTTTAACTTGTTAATGTCCGATGGCTTCAAACCAACGCTTTCTAGCAGTTCTGATTGTAATAGCGTGAAAAAATATAATTGCTGAGTTGGGCTACTTCAGAATTCTGAAACATTGCAAAGATTGATAGGCGTACCTTTTCACCATTTAGCATTAAATGCTAAAACAGTATTCGTAATAATCTGTTGGGAGTTGCTTGATAAATTATATAATTAAAATTCTAAACTGTTGAATTTGACCGAGACACAGCTTTGTGACACGGTTCTGGATAGTGTTCTTGATTCAAAGAGTTCTTGTAACATATATAGACGCGATAGAAATGCTCATTTTCCCGCTGATGGAGTGTGTATTTTTATGTACAAGTGTCTCAATTCTTGTTTAAGCGATACTGATTACTCTTTTAAATCCTGACGCTGAAATTATCTCTGCTGTCATGTACCTCAAGCGCAGTACGCCAATGACTATAATCTGTGCCGATGTACCGCCTAATTTAGAGATTGATACGGTCAATCAATGCATTTCATGTTGGAAGAAACTTTTCTCGCCAGGTGGCACAATATTATTAGCCGGGAATTTTAATCTCCCAGATATAGACTGGTTAAATAATGTTGCTCCCCACGACACAAAAAATCTGAAGTTTTTAGTTTTTGTACTGACTACGGTTTTACTCAGTTTGTGTCAGAACCTACACGCCTGGGAAACATTTTGGACCTTATTTTATGTAATGATAACATGCTAATTTCGGATATAGCAATTGACGTCCCCTTCGGTCTAAGTGATCACAATATAATTGAATTGTCAATTGTGGAAGAATAGAGTCCTAATAGCCCGGATGTCAACCAGCATAATGTACCGAACTAATCTGGAGCGAACTGCAGTCATTTTTCTGACTATTGAATGGACAAATTGGTGTGCTATAATTAGCAACGTCCAAGCCGCAGACGTACTCTAGAACGCATTTACAGGGGTATTTAAAACCGGTGTGGACCAATTTGTTCCACTGTTTAAGCCCAAGGGTGTTCAATATCTAAGAAAACACCACAATACAAAATAATAAGAAAACTTAAAGTGAAAAAACGAAATATGTGGCAAAAAGTGTAAAAGTCACTGTTAGTTAAACCCCCGTTAAACTATAGAGACACCGCAAAAAACTTAAAGCAGCAACGATCTCGGTTCAAAAAAACTTACTAATGAAATATAATAAATTCGAACGACTTGAGATATTATTATAAACATGCAAATAAAAATTCTGTGCACAAAAAACTGGAATAGGCCCTTTAAAGCATGCTGCTGGCTCCCTGGTTACCGCCGATGCTTCATCGGCGACACGCGACACGCATCATCGCGCTGCGGAGACATGAAAGTTTAGAACGTTTTTACAACATTTTGGAGTATTTTGAACCATATTTTTTTAACATTACACAGTCACGTGACCGCAGGTGTGTGCTAGCTATAGACAGTGCTGCTGGACTTTATTCTAACTCAATCACAATTTTATGAATGAAGTCCGATTGAACACTGAGCGCCACTCGTCACGCTTGAGTAAGCGTTAGTACTACGCGCCCGACGCGACTAGCCCTATAGCCTACATGGGATAACACAGTGGCCTGAATGGCTGAATCGCCCGAGCCTCGCGGCACGGCTGCGGCGCCGCCCCGCCCGCTCGGCCCGCCCGACCCCCCCTCGGGCGATGAGGGCATGATGGAGGAGGGTGGTCAGGGGACCCTGCGTAAGCGGGGCCGCCCTGACGATAAACAACACACCTCACCCGAAACCGCTAATCAACTGCAAGAAGAAAGAAAAAAATCGAAATCTTTAAGCGAACCCAATAA
>JAQIWG010007664.1:0-12114 GCA_034695025.1 Chamaedrilus cognettii | reverse complement strand
GGTTATATAATCAGTTAGTTACCTCTTTAGTTAACACAGCGGATGCAATAATTCCTAAGAGGAAAGCTAATTTTTTTGAAGCTTGGTGGGGTCAAGAAGGAACTTGTCTAAAAAATGAGTCAAATGCAACACATAGATTATAGCTTGACAGTGGTAGACCTAATAAAGGTCCTATTGTATGAAAGTAAAAATTAAGCTAAAAATTTATATAAATTCTATATTCGGCAAAATAAAAAGAATGAATTAGCATCGGTATCCAATAATTTACATGAGGCACTCATGAACAAAGATCACACCTCCTTTTGGAAGACTTGGAATAGAATATTTGGATGTAAACCTAAAATTCCTAACACTATTAAAGGGATCTCTGATGAAACAGAAATTGCTAATAAATTTGTGGATTATTTTGAAAAAAGTTGTACCAATGGTCAACATCAACAGGAACTTGAAACAAATCTATTGCGAAGATTTTAAACTTATTCTGGCGACGTTAATGCTGCTAATGAGCAGCACTATATTGATGTTCACACCATTGAGAATATAATTACAAATTTACCTAGTGGTAAAACGGCGGGTTTAGACAACTTGAACGGCTGAACATTTGCGTTTTTCTCATTCTCTAACTTCTTGTGCTATTTCGAAATTGTTTAATGTAATGATTGCGTTACAATATGTCCCGGATGCTTTTGGAAAGGGAATTACGATTCCTATACCGAAAGGTGATGATAAACTTTGTTGTGATAAATTAGAACATTTTCGTGGTATTACACTTAGCCCAGTGCTGTCAAAGTTTTTGGAAAAGCTCTACTTTTATGGGTGAGCAACTACGTGGGGACATCTAACAGACAATTTGGTTTTAAAAAGAAATTTGGGTGCAGTCATGCAATTTATCTTTAAGAAAAATAATTGATTATTGCCCGCACCTACGATTCAAGCAAAGGCTGTTTTTCCATCCCCGTTTGCATGACATATTTTTAGTGCATTAAAAGTGCAATATACATACATACATTTTGCTAAAAATAAGTCGACTGTCAATATATGTAGTTTGGATCTTATAAAAGCGTTCGATACAATTAATCACTGTATTCTCTTTAATAAATTACTGGATAGAAATGTTCCAGCATGTTTTGTGCATATTCTTTTTGAACAACGCAAGCAAGGTGGAGAACGATGTTCGATGGGGCTCTGCACTCTCAGATTTTGCAAAGTTAACAGCGGGAGTGAGACAAGGGGGTATTCTGTCACCAGTACTTTTGGCTGTTTTTGTTAACGATGTTCTAATTAAATTGGAAAACAGCGAACTCAGATGCTATGTCAAACAAATATGCCTCATATGCCATGTTCTTTGACGATCTTATTTTGATATCAAAATTTCATTGACTCACATAAAAGCCATGGTTGGCCTGTGTGTCAATGAGTTTGGTGAATTGGGCAATGCAGATTAGAATTTAAAAATCTGGATGTATGAGAGTTGGTGAGCGACACTCAGCAGGCACTGGTACAATAATGATAAATAATGAGCCACTAGATTGGGAGAATGACATTAAATATCTTGGGAGTCGTTATACTCTCTGCCAGAAAGTTTACGTATAATTTGCAGTATAACAAACAAAAATATTTCAGCGCATAAACGGGATATTTGGTAAAATAGGACTAAATTCCTCTCCAGCGGTGCTGTGTTCGCTTATCAACTCTTAGTGTGTGCCTATCGTTACCTACGCTGCTGAAGCGCTCTGTTGGAGTAAATGAAACCTAAATAGCATTAATAGAGTGTACTCACAAGAGTTTCATAAAATATTTCATGTATTTGATAAAAGCATCATTAGACTGTGTCTATACTATACGGGATGCTTGCCCTTGAGTTCAATTTTTGATGTACAGATTAAATTTTTTGTTTAGCATTAATAATATGAACAATAACATATTGCATTATCTTCCTATTAGGGACGAAGATTATGCACTGTTATGCAGAAAATATAATTTATCTGAAAATAAAGTTATACCTAATTTCAAGTTTTTAATGAATGATTTCTTCAAGGCATCGTTAGAACTCTGATTCTCTGATTCGAGTGGCGTTCTTGATGAACCTTTAGACTGTGGGCTTACCGATATTGAATCTGACGTCTGGCATCATTTTATTATGCATTTATTCATCTAAATAATAACGTGCACTAAATATTACGTTCATTTAAATTTTAAATGGTACATCTAAATTTTTGGACCAGCTTCTCATTTAATGTTTTGCTTTGTATGCTTGTGTTCCCCTGTGGGTTTATTTGTGTGCTTGTTGGTGCTATCCTTTGTGTATGAATAAAAGATATATATATATTATGAATTCCATAATACTATAACTCCAACTGTCAAGAAAATGAGACGATACGTTGCATTTCGCTTTAATCTATCACTATTCTTCTGTATCGCTTTATTGTCAACGCAAACTCATCAACTTAACGCAAGTTTAGTTTTTAACAAGTGTAGGCCTGTCACTCTAAGTGAGTAAAGAACGAGTAAAAGGAATGATATATATGTACATCCAGCTACATCCACTAACGTCAAACCTGTCATGCACATACCAATAACAGTCAATATTTACTTGCACAATAAATAGGGCCTATTTAGGTGGCCTAATTGACCCCAACACGGCAGTCCGATAATGCTTTTAAAAAACATGATTCCAGTATTTGACAAAACTACAAGTAAACTACTACACCGTGGCTCAAAAGCAAAGGACCCAACGAATTTCTTGAATAACTCCCACATACAATAAGCCAAGTCCATTAAATTAGTATAATGCTAACTTGGATCATTGCTTCATATTTTCTGCCAATTTTCGTTGAATTTCATCCAGCGGTTTATAAGATACACCCAGTTAAAAATGACCACAAAAAAGGACGTCTACCAGGCTGGGAAACTGCTTAATTGCCGTTTGCCCCTCTTGTGCAAGCCAATAGTTTGTTCATACTGCTGCGTATCTTTGTGAGAAGTACAGAATGTTGAAATTTGTCCAACTTTTGGTTATTCCAAGCTTCAGGTGTTCGAAGTTGATTTTTTTCTGACGCGTTTCGTAACAAGCACCATGCTGCTAAATTTTGATAATTGACAGTGCGCCACTTTGACGCCCAGTGCTTTGTGTCATTCTTCCTTTATACCACGCTCTTCGATCGTTTCACGTGCATGTTGAAACCAAATCTTGTTGAAACATGAAGTGTACATTCCTGGATTGCTAACAATTACTGAATTGTAATATAAAAGAGATACACCACAAAATTGTCGATGCAAATAGCAATTAAGCTGTTGCTCTGCTTGGTTGATGCGTTTTTCTGTAGGTCAACTTTAATTACTTGTACCTTCTAAACCGCTCGATAAGAAGTCAACGAAAATTGACACAAATATGAAACAATGGTCCAAGTTATTGTGGTAAAAATGTAATTGACAACGCTTATGGCGTTCCGCAGTTATTGTAGAAGTTGTCTTCTTCAATAACTGCGGAACGCAATAAGCGTTGTCAATTACATTTTTACCATACCAAACTTTACCAAACTTGCTTTTTACCATCATAGGGAATTTCATTGGATGAAATTCATTTACTTTTGAGCCATGGTGTAGTCATAAACAGTACTAGTTGGGACAAACTAGTGTTTGATAAAGTAGTTTTTCCAACACAAATCTTTTCAAAAACACCGTGTGGACTGGGCACTCAAAAGCGAGATCTAAACTTGCCTTTCAATAGCAAGATAAAATTAGAACCGGTTAGAATTCGAAAGGTTTTCAAATCATTGTCTAACTGCCGTGCAATTCAACTTTATTACATGTAGTCAACGAAACCCCCTGCAGACTGGAGAACAAGAATTGGTTTAAAACCCATAGCTCCTCTAATAAGCGAATTGTAAAAGGCGACAAAGCACGCAGGAATTGCTTGACCCTGTGCACTTTTGAACCCAACTGGAATACTCTTTGTTTTTCAAAGGTTAGTTTTCAAAGCATCGTCTATCTGCTCTGTACACTGTGTCCTTAAATTTTCCAAAAAAATCATTTTCAATGATTCGGTCCACTGTTTTGAACAATACTACTTGTTAAAATTAGTTGTGTACGATGCTCAAAGAATAGGCTAATTGCAATCTGACACACCAATCATAAAATTACCGTATGTGAAATTTATCCAATCATTGAGCATCCACATGCGATTGTGGACATAACCTGACATGACACAAAGTAGCGCATGTGACGTTATTGAGGCCAGGACTAAATTTCTTGAATCGTCATTTCAGCTCTCCACTCAAGGCCAAAGATCAAATATGTTGACAACACTCGCTACTACAACTGGTCCCGAATATTACAAAACATAATCTCTTGTCTTCCAAAAGCATACTGTTGTGCGTTTCACAATTGTTTTGGTACTCGTATCCTTGATGAAAATATTATACATAACTATTCAACACGGGCTGTTTGTCCAAACATCTGTTATTCGTATATATTTGTAAATATTGCTAAATTAAACTTTATAATGTAAATTAACTAAATAAGTAGAGAAGTAACTATCGGCCAAAGAAATAAATTTAGGATTTCTTCGTCAAAATGAACTGACGGTCTTGCCGTGATTTGTGCTCTGCACAGTGATCCAAAAAACTTTGACTCACATAAAATTGAACCACTGTATCATTTAAGGCCCAATGAGGCCCGTGATATTCAAAGCCCCAAGTGCCCCCTTTATGCATCAAGACCTGTATGCTTGAAGTTAAGGTGCATAACCAAAGTGACCTACGATTCAAGCAAATTATGTTTTTTACAATTCCGTTCACATGACATATTTCTGATGCGTTACAAGTGCAGTAGTCCACATCATCTCACAGCGCCAGTTCTGCTTACCAATAGTGGCCCACTTGGCACTCGCATTCGCTGCCCGGTGGGCCGGCTCCAATAGAGCGAGTTGGACTTCTTACACATTTAAAGTTTATACATTAGTGTTTATACAATGTGTATACATACGTACACACACTGTGTGTGAAAAGTATGATAATTTTTTGGGATCATCGCGTATATACGGTCTAAGCACAGAATATAGAAGTAACAGAAGTGACACTCGATCTGTTTTGCGTTCAATTTTTTATTTAAAGAGCGCACTGCTCTGTGTTGCACGAGCACGTGACAGCGCTCAAGCTCAACTGTTACATTCAAAGCTGCTGTCTTCAAAAATGACAAAAATGCAAAATTGTCATCAAAAAGACCCTCAAAACTCTGCCCCTCCGGCCGGGGGGGCGTGCCCTTCCGCCGGCCCTGGTTAAGGCTACTGTTAGGGTTTGCGTTGCTCGAGTAGATATATAACCGCTTGTGTCTCAATTGAAGCGGGGTCGAGTCTAGTTGAGCTGGTGCCCGTGCCGTTGCCGGCTATGCTTTTGCTTGCCTAAAATCCCTAATCACAAACTTAGCCCTAACTCTAACTTTGAGACCCTATCGGGGCCCTAATCCCTCACCTCGGTCTATTTTCAGCATTATATGGGCTTATCCTAAACATGTACCTTACGCATTGTTTGGGCACCAGCACCCTCTAGACTCGACCCGTGTTTGATCCATCCACATCGTCGCCATCTTGGGGTTCCCGGTCCACAGCTAAGGACAGCCCTACTGGGAGTCAGGAACCAATAAAATCGTGTTATTGATACCACAGCTAGAGCAGTGCGCCGTTTTAACACCTGAAAATTTAGCAAAAAAACGATACTATGGGAGAGATAGGGAGTGCCACCAGTGTGGTCTAAGTATATTGCGTCATCAAAATTAACCTAGTTTCAATACCCACAAAAAATACTTCAACACTAAGATGATTCTTGCAAGTCACATTCAACTTCACTAAAGTTGTTAGAATATTTTATGCATTGTTTATTACACTAGCCTGTGAATCGGGATGCATATCAAGCTCAACGTGAAGGCTTGTACATGCACTGACTGGACATGAATATAATCACTTAAATCTCTACCATACACTAACAATTACCATGCCAATTAATTTACAAAAAGTTAAGGTATGGTTTCCAAACAAGTTCATAGGTACAAAGTTTGTATCACATATGTTAAAATATTCAGGGATGCATAACCGGTCTTTTTCATTATTGGATAGGTCACACCCCCTCAAACATCATTAGGATCGACGCCTCTCAATATTTGTAGTTTCTACAAATATGTAAACTACAAATATTGAGAGGCATCGATTTTGATGTTTGGGGGGTGTGACCTATCCAAGAATGAAAAAAACCGGTTATGGATCCCTGAATATTTAAACACGTGTGATACAAACTTTGTATTCGCAAGTCTTCATATTCAAACTTCCTTCCAAAACCTCTGTTTTCACCCCCTCACTCCGAACTAACTTCGAAACCCCTCAATTTTAAGAGCAGATCGACGCCTATGTACATACAACAGTATTGTATATCTAACGTGTCCAGATGCACTGTACAAACACACAAACATATTTATATTTTACCATAATGCATATTTATATATTAACATATACATATTCAATTATTTATACACCGTGTCCCAATGAAAGTGGGAACAGTCAAAAGGTTATTACAACTCGGATAAAATTCTCAGATTGATCTGAAATTTATACACAATGGCAGCCATACTTATTTCAACCAATGTTTAAATTTGTAGACAATGTGATTCATTTTGTCAACATAACGTTTTGAAAAAAGTATCGCTAAAATAAAGTTTTCGCATTAGTTGCTACGCGTTACGTGCCTACAGCGAGGCGCTGTGGTGTAGTGGTTAAGGCATCGGACAAAGAGTCCAGAGGACCTGGGTTCAAGTCCCCACACTGGCAAATATGAAACCATGCGATACAGGCCCTTCAGCAAGGCTGTTAAACACATAAGCGTCGGTAGCTTCTAACCCGTGCCAGATAATTATTTATTTGGTTAAAGTCAGGAAGGGCATTCGGCTGTAAAAGCCCAGCTCCCGCAGTCCTCATCAGGGCGAAAACGTCTAAACTTATGTGAAAACATGGACATCAACAGAAGAGACAAAAAAAAAAATGGTTAGTGTTGTGTTGTGTATTAAATCACTACAGCCAAATGACAAACAAGACGTTCACAAATTCAGTCTCAATTGATGTTCAAAGTGTTCTCCTTTTCTGAGCACACTTTTTTGGAAGATGGGGACACTCTGTTTGGTTGCACAATCCATGATTTTGTGATCAAACAGCTGCCAATTTTCAAGCATACGAGTCAACTTGATTAACGTCACGAATGCCAGTATGATACACGTTTTTTTTTTAAATGGCTGCCGCATCTTATGACTTGTGAGCAAAAATGGCTCTTGACTTGTTTTTGTGCAGACACGAGAAAAATGCATACAAGCAATGTTGTAGACAAGGATCAGAGCTTTCTTAGAAGACAAAGAGCATGGCTCTAATGCCAGTGGTTTCAAAGATGTTTGATGTCGGTCAGAAACCCGCGCATTTCCGTATTTCACCGATTTGCGAGAAAAAATGGTTCTCGGTTCGAATTCTTATAGAAATATGAAAAAAATGAGCACAAGCAAAATTGTAGTGAAGGATCAGATGTTTCCAGGAAAATAATGGTCATGCTTCTACTGGCTGTGGTTCAAAAGCTGCAGCTCTTGATGTCGCCATTGACGCAGAAGGCCAAATTACAGCACGGTGTTCTCGCCACACACTGCACCATGAACATAGTCAAAGCGCCACCTGTTGTGATCCTGATAAACCGTGTTAGCTTTCAGTAGGTCTAAATAAGCAAGACTAAATATTTACCTTACTTTTATCACAAACCAGCTACAGAATACCATATTTGAATGTTTCTCATGAACTTTATGACCTTTGGACAAGAATGATTCTTGTGCGACCCTCAACGCTGTCAGCAATCAGAGGACAAGGCAAGCTGTCCGACAGCACTGCTTTCACTATTTTTTGAGAGGCTCACACACACATGCTCCGACATTCTATCGCGTAGTGAAGAAAATTATTTTTAAATCAGGATTCTTATTTCACCCACATGCCATGTGGATGAAATGTCGCGACACGTATCATACCTTTGTCTAACAATGGAAGGTGGCGCATTGTCAGGGAAGTCGCTTCAATCAGGTCTAGCTGAATATGGTTTTAAAGATTGATGTTGTCACAAAGAACAAGTCAGCTTTTCTTAGTAGGAAAAAAAAAGAAGAAAAAAGACAGTTGTTTTACGAGCCCGTGATATAAATCATTGAAGATGTAATTCACGATGCCCCTAATGAGCACCACAGATTTCAGGTTGCACGTAATGAACCACGCCATCTACAATTATTGTGCATACATGCATACGATAAGTGATTCTCAGTTCACCTAAAAGGAACACCTGAACAAGTGAACAACTGCATCCAGGTATCGCAATGAAATTATGACTCCCAACGTCATCGATGTGAAATAAGAAGCTGCATCCGTCGTTTTTGACAGTTCACAAGAGTAGAACAGTGTACCAATTACATGGAATGGTTGAACCATTTGCCACACCGATTGGGCAGCTGTCAATGAGTTGCATTGTCCTTGGATGGTGGATTGGACAACGGCATTGGAGTGTTCTGGCTTTCTGGCATGGGCAAATGCAGACAAGAGGCTACACGTTATCACAAAGATGCATCCAGCGTGCAGACTTAGACTGTACACTGGTACATGTATGTCAACGACCGTTCCCTCTTAAACATTAGGCGGAAGCGAAATCTTGGAAACTATTATAAGAAAGAATGCAAAAATGTTACTGTCTTAGATACAAAGTGAAGGTTAATGAGCTGTGAAGTTTGAAACAGGAAAATGTTAAAAAACAGCAGTTATCGACGAGCGTCGAGTCAAAAGAAGTTAACCCACTTTTGAGGGCACAAATTACAGCGACTTGATTGTAGCCAGCATCCTTCACCTTCTGGACAGTGTTCACTGCTTCGAGCCAGCAGTTTCCATCGTTTCAACAACAGTTGTAAAATGCAACACATGCAAGGGTTCCAAAGTGCTCCTGTCATGTTGACCAGGGAACGAATCATTGCTTACGAATATAGCCAGAATGCTGCTATCTTTAGTTGTTTCTTTGTGATAACTTCAGTTGTTAAAGTCATCTTTATAGACCCCTGCACCAGGTTGAACTGTCATTGACATTGAGCAAGTGAGATTCCTGATCAAGGCATCATTCTGTTTTCTTTGCAAGAAATAACAAGTAGACACTTAGACCTCGATCTCCTGCATTACTGGCATGCCCTGTGGACTATACAGGAATGTCTATTTTAGACAGTTTATCTCAGTGCGCCATCGAACATAGGTTGCACTCTCAAGAAGAGTGGAAGCAGTGCTGTTGGGTAGATCAAAGATTATATGACTCTACTTGAAATCCCTGTCAGTAATCCAATGCTAACCGGGGACTCTTTTGCAGCTCAGAGTTCCTCGAGATAGTCATATGAGGCGACTAGAGAAGGGGGAATGATACTTTGTAAGACCCCTTGGCACTGAACCGGACTGTAACAATCTTTTCGTATGCACATCTTTAAACCTCAAAAACCAAAAGCCAGCCAAATGGCAGCCATTTTAAATTTTGATGGCCATTTTGGATTTGGATTATCCTCGAAATATCAACTACACGGATTGCTTGCCATCAAACATGTAATAGTCCTTTATTCTACATCAATCAATTCAACATAGATTTGAGACGATATATAAATAATTTTAAAATTAACCATATTGACACATTGGAAGGCAGCGATTTTGACTTTTTCAAGATGCAATCAAAAAAAATATAAAAAGGAGGCTCTCCAACTGTGGTAATTAACGCAGGTTTTTATGCACATGTGAATTTGGACTCAAAATTTAATCAAAACATTACTGTATGAATAGTTTGAACACCGAAACCATCTCACGAACGGGGGTTTACGAGCCTGAGAGGGATTGAACCTTGTAATTTAGAAGTTGTTGAAGCCCAGATTAATCCAAAAGTGCAGAAGAAATGTTCAACACAAAACTTTCATGCAGTTTAAATGTCATTACCTCAGAATGATAGCACAATAATGAATTATTGCTATGAATCCAATGGACGAATGATATCAATCAAGAACAGGTAATAAGCTGGGCATCTGGAAAGGCTATCAGATATTTTTTAGTTCACGCGGATGGAATGAATATATTACCATCAACGAACCTTTGCCACTCTGGGTGATATCGACATTTGGGCAGGCCCATGGACTAAGAGGTGTACACTCCATATACGAGGGACAAGCAAACAGAATCATGTCTTCTGTCAGGTATATGCGAACAAGGAAGACACTGTGAACATTAGTTGTGACTGAATTTTTGAACTGCTCGTTTGTCACTTGGCTGTAGATGCACAATACTAGTATGTAGCAACTAATGCGGAAATTTCATTTTGTCAATACTTTTTTCAAACAAGCATAATTTTGACAAAACTGACTCATATTTTTCTACAAATTTGTACACTGCTGTTAATATGGCTGAAGTTGTTGTGTATAAGATTTATTTCAGATCAGTCTGATATTTTGAACCGAATTATGACAATGTTTTTAGTGTTTCCACTTTCATCGGGACAAGGTGTATATGAAGGGACTGAGCCCAAATCTAAGCGTGGATATATACCAATTGTTGGAATTATAAAGTCCACTCATGTAGTTGCAAATTAATGATTGAATATTACGGTTATGGGAAGGATGCTATTACAAACCGTGAACGTGTTTTTTAATACAAAAGCGGAGTTTAAGGGACATTTTTGGACCCAAAAAGTAGAATGATAAAAAAACTTATTTAAAGCATATGTAACCAGTGCTTTGCCTAATATATTAGCCGGTAAAAAAATCATAATCATCTGATCCTTTGGACTCTATATCTGCAAAACCTTGCTAATGTATGCTGCATAACTTCAATACACATACCTACACGACGTACACTTTCTTGCTAAACAGGCCCAAGTAACTTAAATTTAATGTCCATATTGGCAATGGAATTATTCCGAGATAAGTTGCTTAACTCGACTTAAAGAAAAACTAGATTCTGTATATCTCGTTTTGCGCCTCCGCCCTATTGGTCAAATCAGTTGAGTGCCTGCCACTCTTCCTCATCATCTTTCTCTAGCCACGCCTCGTTATCCCACCCCCCGTCCACTTTTTCATCCGCCCCACCCCCCACACCATCTCCCCCTTCGCCCCCAAAGTCGATAAGATTTGCCACTGCTGCCGATTCCTTAGATTTTTTCAGGTCGCTTCCGCTTTTCGTTTTTTCCGTTGCTTTCTTGCTTGCCGCTGCCGCAGGGCTGGCTCCCCCCCAGTTATCGGATTGGGCCCAATCGTTCCACGAGGAATTTTCTTCTTGGTCTGGGTTGTCGACGCCACGGGTTTTGGAATCTTGGCTGGTGCATTCCGTAGGCGGAACGGGGGATTTGTCTCCACCCCATTCGTCCCCCCAACCAGCCCAAGTGTCGGGGCTAGCGTCCCCACCGTGTGGTCCGGGGGATGCCCCATTACTCCCGGATATCTGAGAATAACCCCTGAAGAAAAACGTAGTCACTAAATAAATAAACAGTAGTCACAAATTTACTAAATTCTATGAAATATAGGGAACCGTGTATATAAATACGACATTCATTATATATAATTATATAAATGTTAATTTACTATACACAATCAGAATTAAATTAAGAACACACTTTTTAAAATCTATTTAAAATCCTAGTTATCCTATAGGAAAAAATACTTTTATACATAGATTAAAACAGAATAAGCATATAGAAAAGTATTCAAAAAAGATTTTTTTTATGAGTGAACATTGTTTAATGGGCTTTATCTCTTCAGAACAATGCAATCTAACCTTAAAAAGTTTGTTTTAAAAGCACTGAAACTGAAACTGAAATTGGGCAGGTTGGACAGCAGGAAGGGCATCTGGTCCGTAAAATTATGCCCCAACAGGCCATGGGCAAAATGAAACAATACCCTTGTGCTCTTGACTCGCCCCAGTGTCTTTGAGACGATGTTTGGGTCGGGGGGTGTGTTAGAGATAGGGCGGGCAGTGGTAGGGAGGGCGTTTTAGCTGGCTGGCAGGCTAAATAGCCGGGGCTGGGGAGGTGGAGCCAGAGTTTGTTTGAT